>CAUYSK010048984.1:0-18542 GCA_963575035.1 Avahi laniger | reverse complement strand
CCCTTGGGGGTTCTTGTCCTGGGATCAGAAATGTGTTTAAATATAATTTTTCCCTATGTAATCATATGTATTCTATTTTACATGCTCAAAAACATTATGCTGAGAAGAAATCACATGCTTTATGAGACTGCCAAAGAAGTTTATGGTGCAAAAATGCTTAAGAACCCCAAAGGCAGAAAAATCCTCACTAAGCTGCTACTGAGCTCTCTTCTTCTCTATTCACCCAGTTAATGACGGTTCTTTCAACAACTTCCTTTTCGCACAAGTGGTTAAGATGAATAAAATAGCAGCTTTATTTTTTGTTTAAAAAAAAAATATTCTCTCCACTGAATTACCTCTATACTATTGTCAAAATCAATTGAACTTGTTCAGATTATGTGTGTATGTGTGGATGCATGCATTTGTATTCCTAAACTCTTTATTAGACTCTTTATTTAGTTCCATTGATTTCTATTTCTATGTATAGACCAATGCAACATTGTTTGGATTTTTTTATTTTGGTAGCTCTAGATAAGTTTTGTGGTTGTGTAGTGAGAATCCTCCAGCATTACTACTTTTTTTACATAGTTGTTTTATCTATTCTAGATCCTTTGCATTTCCATATGAATTTTAGAACAGTGCAGTAATTTCTACAAAAAAAAATGCTGTGATTTGGACTGAGAATCCATTACATTTATAGAACAATTTGGAATATTTATATCTTAACAATATCTTAATGATATTAAGTGTTTTAATCCATGAACATTATATATCTCTCCACTTGTTTAGGTCCTCTTTAATTTCTCCCAGAAATGTTTTCTGGTTTCCAGTGTACTGGTCTGCATATTTTGTGTCACATTTTTCCCTAAATATTTCACATTTTTGATGCTCTTGCAAATATGTTTCAAATTTTAACTTTTTGGTGTTCATTGCTAATAATATATAACTGACATTTATAGGTTTATCTTGAATCCTGCAACCTTGATAAACTCACTTATGGAGTCTACTGGTTTATTTATAGATTCCATAGGATTTTCTATGTAGAAAATAAAATCAACTGCACAATGGGCATGCTTGTAGCTTCAACTCAGGCAGTACAAAGGCAATTTATGTGACCAAAGTGATCGTACTCCTGTAATATTCTGAAAAAGAAAAAAAAAGAAAAGAAAAAAATCAACTGAGGATAGAGTTTGACTTCTCTCTTTACTTCTCTCTCTCTCTGGATGTTTTTATTTATTTATTTGTTTTTCTTGTCTTATTGCACTACTTATATCCTCTAGTTGAATAAAAGAGTTGAGAGAAAACATACTTGTTTTGTTCCTTATGTAGGAAGAAAGCATTCAATTTTCCACCAGTAAGTATTATATTAACTGTATGCATTTCATAGAAGCCCTTTATCAGACAAAGGAAGTTCTAGTTATATAGTCTTGTGTAACGAATTACAGCAAATTTCCTGTCTTGAAGCAGCAAACACTTATAATCACAGGGTCTCCATGGGCTAGGAATCTAGGAGCAGCTTAACTGAGTGGTTCTGGGTCAAGGTCTTGCATGAGGTTGTAGTCAAGCTGTTTGTTAGGGATGCAGTTATCTTTTAAAAAGATTATTTTTTTATATTTATATAATTTATATTATTTGCCTATAGTATATATTATTTATTATATATTATTTAAATGTATATATTTAGATATACATTTATAAATTCATATTTATTCATATATGTTCCTATATGCATTCATAAATATATATTTAGATATGCATTCATAGCAGTTTTACAAAATGTTTTTTCTGATTTACACTTTTATTATCAAATTAAGAATGTTCATGTGAACTCATCCACGCAACATTTTTACTAATGCTGTTTTAATAATGAAAGTGATCCCTAAGAGAGCATTTTATCTAACTAATGATTTAAACTTGTGACTAATGAAATTAAAACTTACTGAGAATTAATGGGAAACATTCTATTTGTTTACTATGGGCCATGAGCAAACTGGTCTTTACCTAATCTTTTCAAATTTAATCACATTTAGATTGTTTGTGTTTTCTTTAGATCCTACACACACACATAGAGTTCTAAAACATATTTTTAAAAAAGGAATAAAATTTGAGGAATTATTGTACGTGACTTATAAACATACAAAAATCAGGACACATTAGTGTGAGTGAAAATAGACATTAAGACCAAAAATGAATACAAAATGTCAGGTAATAGAACTGTGTGTGTGTGTGTGTGTGTGTGTGTGTGTGTGTATGTATATACTCACACATATATATGTATATATATGGTTAATTATTTTTCAACAAAGATACCAAAATAATTCAATATGGAAAAGAAAATCTGCAAGAAATGGTGCTGTATCAATGGGATAGTAATATAGAGAAAATTTAATGTCAATTCATACACAAAAATTAACATAAAAATGAATTGTATCTAAAATATAAAATTTCTACTGTAAAACTATAAAATTTCTACCACAAAAATAGGAAAAATCATGTTCTACTTTTGGTTAAAAAATAAAAAGCCATATATAATATGTATATGTATATTATATCATATATTGATATATGTATATACATACATATGTAATATATCTTAATCTTATATATTTATATATATAGATAAAATCAAAATTGATAACTTTTCTCTTCAAAAGGCATTATTAAGAAAATGAAAAGACAAGCTACAGATTGGAAGAAATATTCAAAGCACATACATGACGAAAAACATGTATTCAGAATACATAACTTTTAAAGCTCAAGAAAGACACTCAGTTAACAAATTGGTAAAGGGTTTGAATAGGCACATTACAAGAAGACACACTGAGCAATAAGTACATTAAAAGATACTTAACATCACAAGTCATCATGGAAATGTAAATCAAATCCCATTGGTGTACCAAAACACACCTGGTAGATGGACCATAGCAAGAATTAGCAAGGATGTAGGAAAATAAAACAGTACAACCTCTTTTAAAAAGACTTTAACAAATGAATAAAATGTAGTATATGTATACCTGGAGTTCCACTCAGCCACAAAAACAACAGTATTATCCTGGATAGAGCTTGTATTATCCTGGATAGAGCTGGAGCCTATTCTGCTGAGTGAAGTATCACAAGAATGGAAAAACAAGCACCACATGTACTCAACATCAAATTGGTATTAACCAATCAACAGTTAAGTGCATATAGTAATAACATTCATCGGGTGTAGGACAGATGGGAGGGGGGAGGAGGGGATGGGTATATTCACACCTAATGGTGCAGTGTGCACCGTCTGGGGCATGGACATGCTTGAAGCTCTGACTCAGGTGGGGCAAAGACAATATACGTAACATAAGCATTTTTACCTCTTTAATATGTTGAAATAAAAAAAAAAGATTTTGACAGTTCCTTTAACATTTAAGCGTATCTTAACAAATGACTCAATCATTCCATTCTTAGGTATTTACCTAGGGGAATGAGATTATATGTATTTTCTAAGACTTTCACATAAATGTTTATGGAAATTTATTTGGAAAAGCCACAAACTGGAAACAAACCATATGTCCATCAACAAGTGAAGGGAGAAATGTCAGCAAGATGGCAGAATAGAACGTCCTAGTTTTTACTACCCCTCAACAGAAAGTTCAACTAGCAACTATCCACAGACAAGAACGCCTTGGTGAAAACCTCCAAAACCGGACTAAGCCTGAGTCACCTGCATGGCCCACAAAACTGCATGGAATGGGCAAAAGACATAGTCTCACTTTGACCATGTCACCACTCCACCCTCCAAGTCGGCACAGTGCCACCCAGAGGATTCTCCAAGGATCACTGTTTCTGCAGAGGGAAAAGAGAGTCAGAGGTGGCCATCTGGCTTCCATAGTATTCGTGATGCTTTTCGGGAAGCCCACTCTGGTCTTATTTCATGGGGCATTCAGGGAGAATTGACATGACTAGATCACCAGGGAATCTCAGATTAACCTAATTTCTTGTCTGCAAGCATTGCTACTGCATAACCTTTTAAGTACAAGAGCTCGTAAAAATATCTTTTCTCTTCTTCTTTTAGAGAAGCTCCAGTTACTTATCAGGTAAATCGACTGCTCTGAAAAAGGACTATTCCCAGCAATTATTTGAGGTTCTCTTCTCCATTTTTAGTAGATTGTATCTCTATTTATTTCTCATTTCCTTCCTCAAGCCACATAGAATAGTTTATAATTTGAGTCAGATCTGGATTTGAATCCTATTTTTGCACATTGAGTAAATGAATATTTATAACTTTAATATATCATACATAAAATGGAGATTTTAATTGCACCTGATTGATAGGGTTGTGATAATAATTGAAGAGACAATAAATGAAAGAACTCAGAACAGTGTCTGAGTATCTGACACATAGTAATAGCTCAAAACAATGTCTCCAAAGAACATTTTAAGCAGAAACATTTTAATCTGAAACAGATTGGACCTAAAGAGTGTTTTTCAGTAAGTAGTAATATTGCCTTTTTTCCCTAAATCTTCAAAGTTCTAAATCCTGAAAGGTACCATATGATGATTGGAAATCTCTTGGTCTAGAAATGATGCATTATTCATTAGGCTTAATGTATTGTGTGATAAGGAAATAGTATTTAACTATTATAGAGAAAATAATTTCCTAGGCCGATAGAAATTTAAAATGTCAATCTAGCAGAAGCTGCTCTCAATTTCCTAGCATGCTCATAACTCCATCTTACAACTCCTAAAGAAAGTGTGTTAATAGGACACACGAAATTATTTTAAAGACAAGTGGCACAGATATTCACTACAGTGTTTCTTTCAAAACAATCATTGTATTTGAATGAGTTCATTCTTGCTTCATTCTGCAGTCACTTGGAGACCATTACTCTACTTTTTGGCAAGGATTGAAATATTTGGAGGGCCCTTGAGTCTCATGAATTATCACAGAGAATCAACGGAAAGTTGTTTTTTTTTGGCTCAGATGTTTCCATAGTTGTGAACCATGGAGTAAAATGCCTATTGTGTTGAATTGCCTTTATAGTCCCCTTCCTGCTGAAGTAGCACCAAGCACATACTGTTCTCAAAATAATTAAACTTTACCAAAAGGTTACTTGATTTTATTTAAAGGACATAAAATTAAGGCTTGAATTTGGGGTTTGTAGTTATTTAATAACTCACTAAAGATAAAACATCAAATTTCCAAATAATTGGCATTTAATTTTTCTATATCGTACATGACTATAATTTATTCATAAACCGTGAAGTACATAAAAATACAAAGAAATGAATGCTTTTCACACTGCTTTCACAAATCCCATGTAAAGTTCACAATGTTGCTGTGAATTAGGCCAGTACCTTAAGTTACAGAAGAAATTCATTCAGAAAAGCAAAATGACTTCCCTAAGGTCACTCAGCTAATAAGTGGCAAGGTGGCTGGAACTCAAACCTGGATCATTTAATTTTAAGGCCACTGCTCTTTCCCCTACTACATGGATTCTCACCATAAATTGCTAGAGGGCATGTCTTATTTTTATTGATGCAATGGTATTCCAGCTATGCTTCTTTCTTTGTTGGTATTGGTGTTCCTTAAAAGATGAGCATAATTTAGAATGCCAAACACAATGGAATGAGATAAAAACAACAAAAAATATATTTTTTCCAAATATTTGTCACATATTTCCCTTATTTCATGCTAGATATGTAGTTTCAGGGATGTGCAAATTAATCATATTTTGTAATTCAAATTCTATTTTCAATTCTAGAGATCATAAAAATATTTTAAATAATTTTTTTCTTAAAATTCTTTGTAAAGCAAATATACCTTTTCACCATTAAATTAAATACTGTAAAATGTTTTTCCCCGTAGTTTATCAATTATAATAGCCTAGAAATTTATTTTATTTATTTATTTATTTTTGGTATATCTACAAGTAAACCTAATAACCACATTTAGCACCTTGAATCTCAATCAGTGGATCAATGCTCCCTGCCAGGGGACTGACAAAAAATCAGCGAGGTTTCTGTACTGTTTGTTCTGTTTTTTCTCTTTATTTTTTCTGATGGTTTAGAGAAATCACTACAGCCTAGAAGAATTTATCTAACTTTGTTTATCCTTCAGGACTTAAACACAGGGACACCTTCCAGGAACACTCAGAAAATCTAAGGTCCTTTTGTGACATTCTCTTGAAGCATTTTCTTTTCTTCCTTGTTTCCAGTGATCAGAAATGTAATACTGAACTGTTTGTGTGATTTTTTTATATTAGATTTAACCGATTAGTTGTATAAAAGCAGTTTCTGTCAACCCCACCATTGTTTTCCTAGAACTTTGCAGAATACCTGAAATAGAATAGAAGGAAAGTAAATATTTGTCCAATGAAGAGTAAAAGGTTTAAAAATTCAAACTATCATATTATATCTGTGAACAAAATAGATCTATAGCTACATCTGTATATTTAAAGAAATATATCAGCATAGTTAGAGAGACTATCATGGGTCTTATAAGGTTATGGGTAATTTGATTCTGTTCTTTGTTCTTAACTGTATTTGACAATACTTTTGTGATTACCATTTTGTCTTAGTTTGTGCTGCTATAACAAAATCCCACAGACTGGTTAATTTACAAACAAGATAAATACATTTCTTACAGTTCTGGAGGCAAAAAGTCCAAGATCAACGTGCCCACATTGGGTGTCTGGTGAGGGCCTTCTTGCTGCATTCTCGTATGGCAGAAGGGACAAATGCTGTGTCCTCACATGGCAGAAGAGCAGAAGGGAGTAAACCAACTTCCTTAAACCCTTACATAAGGGCCTTAATGCCATTCATGAAGGCTCCACCCTCGTGACCTAATCACCTCCAAAAGGCCACACTTCTTAATAGTATCACATTGGCCATTAAGTTTTAACATATGGATTTCAGGGAACACATTCAGACCATAGCACGTATATTACATTTTTATTAAGAGAAAATAGCTATAAAAAGTGTTTCTAAATTATGAAAGTAACATCATAAAATAAAAGAATAGAAAAAGAAGTATTCAGTCAATGAGTGGAATAATTAGGTGACTAATGAGAAAAATTAAGTTAGATCCTCATATTACATAATACATAAAAATAATTTGTCCTATTAATATAAGTTTAAATGTAGAAAAATGAATGAAGCAACCAGTTGAGTTTCAAGCAAAAGAATTCTGGATATAAGGAACATTAAAATCAAATCAATTTATGATTACCCCAAGTAAATGTTGGTAGATTTGTGTTCCTTAGAAATAAAAGCATTTATATATTAAGAAACATAATAAAATCAATTGAAGGCAAACTCCAGAACATTTTTTATATTTAAAGAACTATTTAAAAAAGAACAAGGAAAACACACTCATTAGTATATGAGCTCTTCACATAAGAGGAAACACAAATGGCTAACAATATACAAGAACACTGATACTCCATAGGAATCAAATTCAAATTAAAACATCAACGAGATATCATTTTTGTTTTACCAAGCTGGCAGATATTTTAAAAATACACTTAGTGCCAGTGAGGTCGTAGTGATACAGGGATTATTGTTTATTTCATAAATTAGATGAACTTTTCTGGATTCAGTATGTCCTGGGAGATCTAACAGAAATTCTTCTTGCAGCAATTTATCCCAAGGAATAATATGAGATATAGACAAGGATATATGTGTAAGGAGTATCACTGAAGATTTAACCACGATAGTGAAAAATTGGACAACTTAAATGTTCAATAATAGAGTAATGGTTAAGCTATTTATTATGTATCTTGATAATTGATCATTACCTAGGTATGAAATGATATTTTTAAATAATGATATAAAAAATCCATATTATAATTAAACTGAAAAAGAACTTCAAAAATCGTTCATACTTAACAGCTCACAGTGTCTTAAAACATATAGAATATGACAAAAATACAACTGAAAAATACATCAAAAAGGTAATGGTTTATTGCACTTGGTTGAAGATATATCTGGTAGTGCTGAGGTAGGAATAACACTAACACTCAGTGAGCTCTGTCTGTAAGCCAGACACTCACTGTACTGAGCGCATTGTATGTATCATGTCCTCTAATCACATAAAAATCCTATTAAACAGGTACTATTATTTTCTCCATTTTATAGATGAGACTTTAAAACATTAAGTGACTTACCCAAGGTTACACCACTAGTAAGGAGTGAAACATGAATTCAAAACAGACATGTTTTCAGAAAAAAAAATACTGCATTATCTTACTCATATGTGCAATCTTAAAAAAAAAAAGTCAAATACATAGAAACAGTAAATAAAAAGGTGTTTACCAGGGACAGGGAAGGGGAAGAAATGGGGAGATGTACATCAAACTTGCAGTTATACAGGATAATTAAGTCTTGAGATCTAAGGTATGGCAGGAGGACTATAATTAATAGTATTGTATTGTATAATATCCTGAAATAAAAATAAATAAATAAATAAAAATTTGCTAAGAGAGTACATTTTAGGTGCTTGTACAACACACACACACACACACACACACACACAAATCATAACTATAAAAATTGGTTCATGTGTTAAATTGTTTACCTGGAGTAATCATTTCACTATGTAATGTATGTACATTAGAGAATCACGTTGTATATCTTAAAAATATACATTAAAAATAGGTTGTTTCAATGTGAATTTTTAATAAAAAAAAAGAAAAAAATTTACATTTCTCCACCATGCAGGTACTCAACTACTAATCATTACTTGAGTGTTTTTTAACAAGTACTTTAAAACAAGTATTTAATAAAAAATATTAGGAAAATATAGCTATCACTATGAGAAAGGAATATCCAACTTAAATCTAACATAATGTTTTTCAAAGTATTTTAAATACATTACAGATTTAAATATTTTAAAAACAATAAGACAGTGGAATAAATAGAATTTTATACTTATTCCAATTTAGATAAGAAGATGACATTTTGTTTTAAGGCTGAAGAAATAGTCATTCACCATTGACATAATGAAATATATGTATCTCTGCATATAAAAACTAAGTAAAAGATGTATAAAATAAGAAGAAAAGAAAAGTAATGGGATAATTTTCTCAATTAAAACTAACAAGTTGATTTCTAAAATATGTGAAAGTTGGACTTAGATCAAAAGTGTAAAATGCAACTCTAGTTGATAACTGGTCAAAGAACTAGTCATTTGTTTATTCAAACTTTCAAAAAACTCTTATTATCACCTGTGTATGACAGGCATTATGGTGTATAGAAGGTCCATGAGGGACAGTGTCCACTGTGGACGGACACTGAACAAGTATCTTTTAAAATACCCAGCACACTAATAAATTAGCAAAATGCTAGTTAATACAATTAGGAGATCTTATACCACTCCTGTTACACAGGAATATTTTTTCTTGGCAAGAAAATTAAAGAGGGTTGTTGGGAGTAAATAGATTTCTGCACAACTGATGGCACCGTATGGTGCAATGTTTTGGATGATCAAGCTGACAACTCATGACTCATAATAAAAATCATGATCTTCTTTTACCTAGTAATTCTTATTTTTCAGAAACTATCCCATGGGAATAATGAAAGAATGAAGAAAAGCCTGTCTGTGAAAAATGCTTATAGCTGCATTATATATTTTAACTGAAAATTGTCCAAATAACCAATTCTGAAAAATGTTCTATGTAGACATTGCTATGTTAAATTAAAGAATTATTATATTGCCATTAGAATGATAAATGTGAAAACTAGGCCCTAAATTGATAATGAATGATATAACTGAAAAAAATGTAGATCTTGGAAGACAGTATACATATTGATTACAATTATAAAATGAAGCCATGTGATAATAATAGGCACAGTATACACTATAAGGGTTGTACATACAGATAGAAACAGATTTTTCATAGTTTTTTCCTGATATAATTGTTCTAGAGACAGCATAGCATAGTAGAATCTAATATAACAAATTAATAAGAATGTAGATTGTGAATTTTGCAGACTTTTGTTCAAATTCAAACTACTGTTACATCAGATTTGTTTACACAAAGATTGCATTAAGAAGCTATTGGTTACTTTCATCATGGCAATGAAAGTGAATAGTGGATTGACCAATGGAAGGAAATGCAGTGATTGTTCCAAAATTTAAATCAAAATATTTTGATGACCTATGTAGCAGCGCTATTTAAGCAGATGGTTCATTTTTATTCTATAGAATGACAAAGGGATCATAAGAAATTCTGTAAAATGAATTATAGTGCTAGGATTAATCATGAGTGAAAATAAGTACATCAAGAATAAGAGAAGAAGGGAAAAGAAAGAGGAAATTACACCTTCCTCGATTTAGCTTCCTAGAATTTAATCATTTCCACTCTCAGTCTTCTAAATGAACAGAGCTCTCTGGAGGATACTTTGGGTAATCAAATAGTCAAAACTCTAAATATATTGTTCAACTTTTGTATCATTTGTGCTTGATGTTTTTTTTTCTTATTCTCTTAGGCTCAACTTTATTTTGCCATCCTCACACTCACCAGCACCTATAGCAGTGATAAGACAGATAAAGTGAAGCACTGTTAATTTTAAATCCCACTATTACAGTTTTATGTTAGTTTGTTTATTTCCTTACAAGATAGTTAAATCTATGAGTCCAGAAGTATGCTTACTGACTTTTAGCATCTCTAGCATCTAGCACAGTGGCTCATAGAGGCTATACTCAATGGAGGTTTGTTGAGCCATCTAAAAATTCTGCAAATCACATAGAAATTTACTTGGTTCTTATTATCCAAGGAAGGCAAAACTTTTCTTGCACTTGCCTAGCATGAACATAAACTGTCTAGGACCGTCTCAGCAGACCCGCAAGAGAGAAGGGAGCTCTTTCAGGTAGAGTAGCCTTAAAGCTCTAAAAGAGGCTGGCCAAGAAAAGCAGGCAGAAATGTTTCAATTAAAGAGAAGATGATAGAGTGTCCACCACCACCATAGCCTAGTGCTAGTACTCACTAATTTATTTAGACTTGCAGATGTCAGTACATTTTCTTGTTTCATGATGCTATTTGTTTTCCTCAAGTGAATTCAAAAGAAAGTACATGGAAGAATGATCTACTTTGTATGTGATCTATCATATTGAAAATAGCAAAGTAAAAGTAGAGAATTCTTACAATAGTATACATATATCCAGTCTAAACTAAAAGTCCTGTTGTTCATTTCACCACTACCAGTGATTCGTTTTTCAATTATGGTTAAGTCAACAATTTATTCCAGTGTCTTTATTATGCAGAATCTGGTTTTTCATTATTCCCAGTTATAGGTGCCTAATATATATACCTGCTAAACATCATATGCAGATTACATTTATTATTTTTTTATTTTTTTAAGTAGCTTTGGTATTTATTTTATAATAAACAATAAAAATAAAAAAACTCAAAACATTTCCAGAAGTCTCCAGATTCATATATATGAAAAGAACTTTTTTGGAGACCGATACACTAACTATTAGGATTATTTTATGTATCTTTAGACGTAACACCTTATGTTGTAAATCTTGGTACATCTCACAAACTAAATTCCACAAAGTTCTTTCTTAGAATTCTGTTCTCCAAGGAATAGAAAAAAAAATGAATTTTCTAGTTACCATAGTTCATGCATAAATTGAACTCAGATAATGCTATTATACATTATTTCGCTGTATTTTGTTTATGAGATGGCAGATTAGCTTTATCTATGAATAACCACTTGCCATTAAATCCAGACTTTTCATGAGTCTATTCAGTGGTGATTATGACGTTTTTATGAGTTAAAGAAAAAGTAAAACGGCCTTGGTTGTTAACAAATAACTTTGTATTATTTCTGGTAAAACATATGAGGGGGGCAAAACCAGAAAATGTTGACTTATTTATATTATATACATATATGTGTGTGTGTATATATATATATTTAAATATGTTGTTGACCATTAAACCACAGAAAACTGTCAACATCAAAGAAAGATGATCTAAGGCCAGGCATAAATAGCTTGAGAAAGATAATCAGATGGGATTTCAAGAAGTTTGCAATTTAGTTAGACAAGATGATATATCAATAGATATATGTGCACCTATTACCTCTACTACCATGTGTATATCAGTATCTATGTCTATATGTCTATTTTATATCTATAGCTCTATCTTTGAGAAAAATACTAAATGCCAAATGAACTGTACGAGTTCACTGTGAGTTCTATATTATTGTAAGTACTTCAGAAATGCAGTGGAGGTAGTGATCATTACAGACAGATGTGGTTGGGGAAAAATCAGAAACAGGATTAAACTGAAGAAGGAGTTTAACTCAATTAGAATAGCAGAGAGGGAAATGAGAACTTTAGAAATTATGTAATAAACAAAAACACAAATATGGGGATATACAAGAAAAACAGAATGGTTGATAGAAATGGAGTACGGAGAGACAATACTGTGCAGTTGATTGCACCTGGTATAAGAATTATGTACATATTACATAATGCATATATATTGTATGTGTATATTATGCCATATGTATATCATGGTATATGAATAGAAATCATGTACCATAATGTAGATCAATAAGAAGATCTGATAGGTTGGTATTGCTCAGATATAAACATATAACTTATTTGCCACAAGTTCTGGGATTACTTATATTATCATACATTTCTAAGTTAAAAAATCAAAGAAAAAAATAATTGTAGCAACAGAGAAAACACACAGACTCACTCACCAAATGGTCATTCATGCTTTTTCTATGAATGTGAAGTTGTGCCCTGTTTTTTCATTCCTCCGCACCTTTGAACATGCAGTATCCAGTACCCTTTTCTATTTTCCTTCAATTGATTCTTGAGATCTCATTCCAGGAGTTACTATGTTTGGTTTACTCTGTGCTCCAATAGCACTCTCTGTTGACGTTTATTATAGTAGGTATTATTCTGTATTATGATTGTTCATTAAATTGTTTTGTTCATTAGGTCTAAAGCTACTAAAGGCAAATGGTCTTCTCCATCACCTCCAGTCTAGGTACCTCCACCACATAGTCTTAACTCATATGTATTAGTTTGCTAGAGCTGTCATAATGAAGTACCCAAATTTGTACAAAATTGGGTGGGATATGATTCAGCTCATAACACCATAATAGGTATTTGTCAAATCAGTGAGTGCATAAATGCTTTATAGCATTTGCCAAAGTTGTTTTAATTGTTCCACTTATAGGACAATTTGTATTAATTTTTCTCACAAGACTGTGAATTCCTTTAGGACAAAATTCATGTCTCATTCATGCCTGAATCCATAGTGCTTAGCAAAAGTCCAACACATAATCGGTATACAAAATGCTTTGTTAAACGAGTGATAAATAGCAAATAATGCTGAAGTATTTTGTGTTAAAATACCCCTGGAAGAATGTTTTATATGGGTCTTGGCTAAAGCTCTATTCAATGATTTTTGCTGATCTCTACAGATTGTGCAGTTTCCTGAGTTTTAATGCCTGAGGCAATTTGAAACAGATAGTACATGTCATTCACAGGCTGGAAGTGTAAATATTTCCATGACCTCAATATCTTGTTATCTTATTAGAGATCAGCTCTAATCTATGCTTTTGTGTCTTATTTCCATACAGCGTCGGTTTTTCCCCCCTGACTTATCAAAACACAATGCTAAAACTAAAATGCAAACTGGCTTTCTATGAAGTCTGTGAGAGACATATAAAAGTGTCTTCAGGATGCAAACAGAAATATAATTGAAAAATGGAGAGACAGAATGTGGGAATGGGGCCCAGAGGATGAATTTCAAACACTAAAGTTGTTGTCTGGTTCAGTATGACCACCTGAATTATCATCAGAATAAAGATGGTGAGTAGAATTTTAATTAGTTTCACAGTTTTTCTAGTTTAGAATGTATGGTCAGCACCAATAATAATAAAACAAGTAGAGACAAAGCTGTTCTTTGAAGAAATTCACAAACCTAAGATAAATTAATAAGACAAACTTGGGTTAATTTTATTTATTGGAATGATGACAGCCAGGTTGAGTAACAACCAGAGTGACCTAAGAATGATGCCTCATTTGTATCTCAAGCTAATGAATCCCATTCATGTCGCATGCATAAAGTATTTTTGCAGGCACTTCTTAGTTATACGGGTTGGAGTAATCTCACGCTGAGTTCTTTTCTGAGTAACTCGGAATTCTAAAGTAGAAAAGTACCAAAAGACATGTTAGAAAGAAGACTGCAAATTAACAAGTCACTCGTGAACGTTTGTTTGAACAGATTTAAATTATATGGAAAAAAAGCCTTTTTTATTCACCCAGTAGTTTCTATCTCTTTTCATTACTTTTTATAGATCCAGGTTTCTACCTGATATCACCTTCCTTCTGTTTGGAGGACTTCCTTTAACATTTGTTGTAGAACAACTCTGCTGGTAATGATTGTTTTCAGCTTTTGTATTTATGAAAAAGCCTTACTTTTAAGGTTGCATTTAAGATCTTCTCAGGTTTTAAATAATTTGACTATAATATGCCTTTGTATAGTTTTCTTCATATTTATTGTTCTTTGGGTTGGTTGAGCTTGTTAAATCTGTGGGTTTATAATTTTGATCAAATTTGGAAATTTATTATACCACACGTTATTTCTTTATGTATTTATTTTTCTGATCCCTTTTCTTCTTTCTCCCTTTCAGGGACTTAATTAATACATATAATGGAATGTTTAAGTTGTCTCTCCGCTAACTAATCATTTTTTATTTATTCATTTTTCATCTCTGTGTTTCCTTTTATGTAATTTTTATTGCTATTCCCTTTTCTGCACTAACTTTTCCTTTTGTAATGTCTAGTCTGCTGCTAACCCTATCCAGTACATTTTTCATCTCAGACATTTAGTTTGTACTTCTTGAAGTTTGAGTCAGATTTTTTCTTACTATCTTCCATGTCTTGTCTTAATATACTCAGTCTGTCATGTAGCTTCTTGAACAAATGGGATAGCTATAACTATTTTAATTTTTTTTTATACTAATCTTTTCCTGTGTGTCATTTGTGGGTAAGTTTCTATTGATTGATCTTCCTCCTCATTATGGGTCCTATTTTCATGATTCTTTGCATAAATGGCAATTTTTAATTTATGCTAAATATCATACATTTTAAACTGTTATATGCTAAGCTTTTTGTATTTTGATAAATAATCTTGAATTTTTATCTGGAATATAGTTCTGTTACTTGGAAACATTAAACTTTAAATCATTTCTAGATTATTTACAATAATTAATACAATGTAAATTATACATAAATATTTGTTGTACTGTATTTTTTTAATATTTGTATAATTTTTTTATTATTGTATTGTTACTTTTTAATGGATTTTTTCCAAATACATTTGATCTGCACTTGAGTGAATCAACAGATGTGGAATCCGTGGATGCAAAATCCATAGATGCAGAAGCCATGGATATGGAGAGCAGACTGTATCTTATGACCTTTTAAATGCTAGAATAATCTGCCTTAAAAGTTATCTCATGTTGATTCCACAAAAATTGCAGAGCCTTAGTTCATATACAAGTTACTTATCCATTGTCATCATTCTTACCCCTTAAAGAATATATTTTTTTTATTGTTTTATACCTGAGGGAACTAAAGGTCAAAGATTTTAAGAACTTGTCCAACTGGTAAGTGATAGAACTGGAGTACAAGTTAGCTTGTTTCAAAAGTCAATGCTTTTACTCTTTTACAAAACTATTCTTTAACCTTACTTATGACGTATCAGAGACACATTATAATAGAGTGTATAAAGAAGTGCTCCAATAATATTTCTATAACTTTTGGTCTAGTTGTGCCTCAGAAGATTCTCTAGACAACTCCCATGGCTATAGTGTTTCCTAAGAATCTTCAATAAGTTTGTTGGTTTTATAGTTTAGTCAGGATTTCCAGGCAATGAGACGTTCTTTGTATGAAAGCATATAAAATAGAGCAGGGTTCAGCAAACTGCCCCAAAGGGACAAATCCAGCCCACAATTATTTTATTTTATAAAATACAGTCTTATCGGGACACGATGTTGCCCATTTGCTTCCTTACTGCCCATGGCTGCTTTCAGTCTGCATTGCAGAGCTGAGTAATGTGACAGAGACCCTATGGCTTGTAAGTCTAAAATATTTACTGTCTTTCCCTTTACAGAAAAAGTTGCAAACCTCTGAATAGAGGATCTTCCTTCTGTAAGGTCTTAGTGGTTATCTAGAGCTGGGCTTCAGACATGTGCTGATTCTCCAGTCTGGGGAATTAATTAGGTCATTTCCTTACTGTGGCATCTTGAGGAACAAGAATCCTTATCAGCCCAACCCCAGTGAGACTTGTCACCAGCAAGAAGTGCCTCCAGCTTTCTTCACTGAGGAGGTGCTAGTCAGTCAGCTGGGCAATTACTGCCCACTCTCCTCTATTCTACTGAGAAGTCTGAAGAGACAGTCAGTGTCCTGAGAGTCATTGTTACTGTTCTTTTCTCAGTTTCTAGAATATTCCATATTGAATAAAATAACTGTAAGAATGACAATTCCATGTCTGTCAACATCTCAGCATGGAACTAGATTTTCAATAATATTTGAAATTAAAAAAAAAAGAGTCATCAATCTATTTTATGTTACATTGTTGAATATAGACCATCTCTGAATAGCACATTCTTGTAAATAAAGCATTTGTATGTAGAGTAAAATAAAATTTTATATTGTAAGTTTTAGCATTTAAAAATAACATAAACTTACATTTTTTAAAATGATACATTATTATAATATTGAGAAATGCCTATATTCTTGGAAAATGTATTTTGCCATTTATTTTTTAAAATCTTTTTAACCTTTCATTTTGAATTAATTTTAGACTAATACAAAAGTGTCAAAATCATACAGTTTTTATATTTCCTCACCCAGCTTTTCCTGATGTTAAGATATTATATAGTGATAATGCAATTATCAAAACCAGGAAATTATCATCTATATAATGTTACAAGCTGGATGACTTACTCTACCTTCACTAGTTTTTCATTTAAAATCTTTTTTTCTATTGCAGGGTTCTTTCCCACGTTTAATCTCCTCTAATCTGTGGCTGTTCTTCAAGCTTTCCTTGCCTTCCCTGACCTTGACAGTTTTGAAGAGTACTGGTCAGTTATTTTGACATAGATGTATTTGTTTTCTTTTCTAATTGACAAAATAAAATGGTGGAAACCTGATATTCCTCCTACAGGGCAAAGAAAGAACCTGTGGGTTTCTGGTAAGCTACAAAAGTAAATCTCACTAAGATCCTAAGTCCGCAGGCTATCTATGTCTGGAGGCTTTTCCTCCAGAGTAGAGCAAAAATGAGAAGAGATTCAAAAGCCAATGTTCTTCCTAATATTTACTAGGCTGCAGTCTCCAGAACATTCAGATGGATGGATGGTTAGAGACCTAGTTATATGTTGTGTCTGTATTCAACAACTCAATACTGATCTTAATAAAAAATTGACAATATCTCCTAAGATTGATATATAATAATTATTCTCATTAGAGAGAGCTTCTATTTGAAAAGAAATTTAAAAGTCAATATAAAGATAACCATATTTGCATGTTCAAAAAGGATCTATCTTGTTTAATTCATTGCTCCCAAATAAATGGTAAAGTTATTCAAACAACTATATTTTTTAAAAAAATGTGATTTAAAGACAGCAATTATGATGAAGTATACAGAGGTTTCATAAAAGCACTATAATTGCTGGATTCAGAGTCCAGAGTGCTCACCATTAAAACCATCCTATATAACCATCTAATCGTTGACAAAGCAGACAAAAACATACACTGGGAAAAAGAATCCTTATTCAATAAATGGTATTGGGAAAACTGGATAGCCACATGCAGAAGACTGAGCCAGGATCCACACCTTTCACCTCTCACAAAAATCAACTCACAGTGGATAACAGATTTAAACCTAAGGCATGAAACTATAAGAATTCTAGAAGAAAATGTTGTGAAAACTCTTATAGAAATTGGCTTGGGGAAAGAATTTATGAAGAAGACCCCAAAGGCAATGATAGCAACAATAAAAATAAATAAATGGGACCTGACCAAACTAAAAAGCTTCTGCACAACCAAGGAAACTATCACAAGAACAAACAGACAACCTGCAGAATGGGAGAAAATATTCACATGCTAGACATCTGATAAAGGGCTGATAACTAGAATCTATATAGAACTCAGGAAAATCAGCAAGAAAAAAATCAAACAATCCCATCAAAAAGTGGGCAAAGGACTGAAATTTTCAAAAGAAGACAGATTAATGGTCAATGAACATATGAAAAAATGCTCAACATCTCTAATCATCAGGAAAATGCAAATCAAAACCACAATGAGATATCACTTAACTCCAGTGAGACAGGCCTTTATCAAAAAGTCCCCGGCTGGGCGCAGTGGCTCACGCCTGTAATCCTAGCTCTCTGGGAGGCCGAGGCCGGCAGATTGTTTGAGCTCAGGAGTTCGAAACCAGCCTGAGCAAGAGCGAGACCCCGTCTCTACTAAAAATAGAAAGAAATTAATTGGACAACTAAAAAATATATAGAAAAAACTAGCTGGGCATGGTGGCGCATGCCTGTAGTCC
>CAUYSK010048979.1:0-84564 GCA_963575035.1 Avahi laniger | reverse complement strand
TGTTAAAAAATTTTTCGAGCTGGAACTCATTCTACTAAGTGAGGTATCCCAAGAATGGAAAAATAAACACCACATGTACTCACCATCAAATTGGTATTATCTGATCAACACATCAGTGCACATATAAGAATCACATCTATTGGATGTTGGGCAGGGGGGAGGGGGAGGGGACGGGTATATGCACACACAAAGAGTGCAATGCGCACCACCCGAAGGATGGACATATTTGAAACTCGGACTTGGGGGGGGGGGCAAGGGCAACATACGTAACCTAAATATCTGTACCCCTATAATATGCTGAAATAAAAAAAAAGTGTAGGAGAAATAAAGACATTCTCAAACAAATGAAAATGGAGGGAATGTGTTGCCAGTAGACCCACCTTGCAAAACAACGTTAAAATAAGTTCTTCATCTAGTCCTCCCTCCCCACTCCTCGAACCCCATGGCAACCGCTGATCTTTTACTATAAAGTAAAATTTTATTTTGCTGTAAATAGTCAATACTTACTATACATATGGAAACTAGAAAAAGATCAAATTAAAATCAAACTAAGCAGAAGAAAAGAAATAATAAAAATTAGAAGAGAAATCAATAAAATTAAAGATAGTCAAAAGCAGATTCTTTCAAAAACTGATAAAATTGATAAGCCACTAGCCAGGCTCACTAACAAAAAAGAGAGAAAGTGAAAATACAAATCACGAGCATCAGAAATTAAGAGGGAACATCACTACAGATCGCATTGACATTAGAAGGATAATAAAGGCAAACTATGAACAGCTCTTTGCTCATAAATTTGATAACTTAGATGAAATGGACCGATTCCTGGAAAGACACAATTTGCCAAAACTCATGCGAGAAGAAATAGACCATCTGAACAGGCCTTTATCTGCTAAAGAAATAAAATCGATAATACTAAATAATACTTCCAAAACATAAAGTACCAGCCCAAATGAGCTCACTCATGAATTCTACCAACATTAAAGGAAGAAATTTATACCAATCTTCCATAAGAAATTAAAAAAATAATTTTTAACTCATTCTGTGAGGTCAGCATTACACTAATACCAACACCAGGGAAAGAAATTATAAGAAAACTACAGAACAATACCTCTCCTGAACATAAATGCAAAAAATCCTCAACAAAATATGAACAGATCAAGACCATCAATGTAGAAAAAGATTATACACCATGACCAAGTGGGATTTATCCCAAGTATACAAAGTTGGTCCAACATGAAAAAAATCAATTAATGCAATCCATCACATCAAGCTAAAGAATAAAAGTCACATGCTGATATCAAAAATGCAGAAAAAATATTTGCTAAAATTCAAAACACATTCATGGCAAAAACTCTCAGAAAATTAGGAATAGAAGGGAATTTCCTCTTTGTAGAAAAAGAATATCTACAAAAAACTTACAGCTACATCATATTTAATGGTGAAAAACTCAAAGTTTTCCCACTAAATCCAGGAACAAAGCAAAGATGTCCCTTTTTACTATCCTTTCTGACATTTGACTGCAAGTCCTAACAATAAGACAAGAAAATGAAATAAAACTTATACAGATTGAGAAGAAAGAAATGAAACTTTTTTCTTTGCAGATAACATGATTATCTGAGTAGAAAATCTAAAAGAATAGACAAACAAACTTTGAAACAAATAAGTGATTCTAGCCAGTTACAGGATACAAGGTTAAAATACAAAAGTCAATTGCTTTCTTCTATACCAGCAAAGAACAAGTGGAATTCAAAATTAAAAACATATTATCATTTCATTATCACCCCACAAAAATGAAAGAGTTAGGTATAAATCTAAAAAATATGTACACTATCTATATGAGGGAAACTATAAAATTCTGATGAAAGATATCAAAGAAGAACCAAATAAATGGAGAGATTTTTTTTTTATGTTTGTGAATAGAAAAACTCAATGCTGTTAAGATGTCAGTTCTTCCCAAGCTAAGCTATAGATTAAACACAATCCCACTAAGTTATTTTGTGGATATTGGCAAACTGATTTCAAGATTTGTATGGAAAGGCAACAGACCCAGAATAGCCAGCTCAATATTGATGGAGAAGAATGCAATTTGAGAATTGACAGTATTCAACTTCAACAATTACTATAAAACTACAGTAATAAAGACAGTTTGGTGTTGGCAAAAGATTAGACAAATAGATTAATGAAACAAAATAAAGGGTCAAGAAATAGACACACATAAACATAGTCAACTAGACTTTTATAAAGAAGCAAAGGTAATACAACTAAAATAGTCAACAAGCAAAAATAGTCTTTAACAAATAGTGTTGGGACAACTGAACATTCACATGCAAAAAAATAAATGTAGACACAAACTTTGCACTCTCACAAAAATTAAAATGGATCATAGACCTACATGTAAAATGCAAAACTATGAAACTCCTTGAAGATAACGTAGGAGAAAATGACCTTGGGTATGGTGATGAGTTTTTAGACACAATACCAAAGGCACAATGCATGAAATAATTGATAAGCTGAGCTTTGTTACAATTATAAACTTCTCTACCAAAAACATAAACAAACAAACAAACTATCAAAAGAATAAGAAGACAAGCTACAGACTTGGAGAAAATACTTGTAAAGACATATCTGATAGCAGTGGTCCCCAACCTTTTTGGCACCAGGGACAGGTTTCATGGAAGATAATTTTTCCACGGACCTGGGAAAAAGCCATGAAAAGATGGAAATTTAAATGCATATTACTCAGTGAAAGAAGCCAATCTGAAAAGGATATATAGTGTAGAATTGCAACTACCTGACATTCTGGAAAAGGCAAAACTATGGATACAGTTAAAATATCAGTGGTTGACAAGTATTAAGGGTGAAGTCAGGATGGGTAAGTGAGGAGGGTTTTTAGGACGGTGAAAGTATTCTGTACAACGCTGCGATGGCAGATACATGTCACTAACCATTTGTGCAAACCCATAGAATCTGCAACAGCAAGAGGCAACCCTAAGGTAAACTATTAAAGTTTATTATTTTAAAAAATTTAAACAATAATTCATCAATATCATAGAAGATTTGGTTTCCTTGATTGTCTCAAATCAAGTGTTCAAATTTCCTGATTGTCTCAAATAATTTTTGCAGATTTTCTTTAAAATCAGGATTTAAACAAGAACCATATTTTACAAAGGGTTGCTATGTCTCTTAAGTAATTTTAAAATCTGTATGTTTCCCCTTCCTCTCTTTATTTTTCTTTGCAATGTTTTTATTGAAAAAGATGGATTTTGTGTCCTGTAAAATTTCTCAAATTCTGGATTTTGCTGATTGCATCCAGATGGTGTTACTTAATGTATTCCTCTGTCCCCTGTATTTCTTGTAAACTAATAATATGGTTTAGATGCTTGATCAAGTTCAGATTCAGGGTTTGGTTTTTTATGTTTTTTTTGTTTGTTTGTTTGTTTGTTTTGGTTAGTTTGCTTGTTTTGTTTTTTGGCAAACATACTTTATAGATAGTGTGTGTACTTCCAACAAGAGGTACATGATGTCTCCCCCAAATTCCTGAATAAAGCCACTAAGACAAAAGAATTTTAAAAGCAAACCACTTATTTTTATGAATGAGTAAGAGAGGATTAAAAAAACAGGATTTGCAATGGCATTATTATTATTATTTTTACCAAATTTCAGGTTTGAGGCTTAAACATATCTCTACCAAAAGAAGACCGGAGAGGGGGAGAGGGAGGTGGAATAACAAGGCTCATTAACCCATCCTGATCTCTGCTTGAGGTTAGACGGTCTTTGGAAATTTAGCCAGACTGACTTTCATCCCAAGGAAAATTGCCAGGGGACAGATTGCTGAAGAGAGAGAGGAAGAGTGTGCATAAGTGCAACCCGGTATAGAAATGAGACACACAATGAAAGCTTTTAAGTGAAGAATATGACATATTAACTTTTATTTTTGAGGGGGATTAAACTAGGAAACCAAATTCCTGGCCAGTGTGCTCCCAGGTGCTGAGTGTTAGCCTGGTTTCTGACCCTCTGTTGGTGTCCTGTCAGATGGGGACTCCTTCTTACCTTTCAAAACTGACCTGAGCATGAAGTGAGGTTTATCCCTAATTTCCAGTAATTTATAGACATTCTAAACCGTAGCTTTTTTTTTCTAGCACGGCTAGGTTTAAATTCTATTGGCTATGGCTGCTATGCCGTTGTCATGGCAACCTTCCCATTCCAAACCCGGGCACTCAGGGGAGGGGTTGATTACATCTGGAAGGAGAAACACATTTAACTGGACCAGGGAAGGATGAGCCCAGACTGGCAGGTTGGTGGGGGGAGCCTGACGGGGGTATGGGGGTGGGAGGGAGGGATCCAGCCCTCAGAGTGTCCTCCAGAGAGATGGACATGTTTAGATTTCCTCTCTGCGGGAAATTCATTTCTAACTGTGCACCCCATGAAACCAAAATGTCTTAGCTCACCCTCGAATGCCCTCCACAAATGCCCACTTTCCTTTTCACTAAGCCATTTATTTCTCTTTAGTCCCTCAGAAACCCTCTGCTTCGACCAAACCTATACGCTCACTGGCTCCCAAACTCTACTTGCCTGTCGCTACATCCAAAGTGAAGTCTTCATTCAACCCAAGCAGATTTTTCAGTTTTTCTCTCACCACCTTCGGGAAACTTAATTCACCTAATCACGCACACGACTCCCCACTCAATGGGGACTGCAACAGCCCCTGCTACCCAGCACTGTGTTTTTGCAGACATCCCATAATGTTCTTGCCTTCCCAGGCAAGACCAGGAACTGGGAACCAAATCTGAGCTTCTGAGATGTGAGTGTGCATGTCCCTGCGTGTGGAAACACATCTGCCTTCTAGGTGTGCATCTTTAGCAATATATTCAAGGACAAATATTAATCACTTTTGAATGAGCCTCACCTTAGAAGTCTCACCTTGGGGTTTCTCTCCACCGGGGGCCATGCCCTTCCTTCCTGGCAGGGCTGGCTCCTGGTTATTCAAGATGAGGCACAAACAAGAGCCTTCTCTCACTTTCCAACCTGAAGAAACTCCCCAGTCATTCTAGCTGACCTCGCCCTGCTTGTTTTCATTATAGCGCCAACAATATCTTGCACACTGTTGCATTATTTCTTTATTGTCTCTGTTTCCTCACTGGAATCGAAGACCCAGAAGAGAAAGGAGCTTATGAGTCCATCCTGCCGACAACTCGCCCTGGAATAATGCCTGGTGTATAATGTATAATCGACAAGTATCTGTTGGTAAATCAGGGAATTCGCATTCTAAGAACGCAGTTCTTAAATTCTTTCATCCCTTCATTTACAAATAAAGGAACCACCTGATATCAAGGGAAGTGCTCTAATTCGCTTTGTGAAAGTTCCGCTCTTTTGTCATTGCTAGAGTGGTACCAGGGCAGCAGCTTTCTCAGGGCTCTTGCTCCAGCTCTCTTCCCTCTACCCTTCCAAACTTCCCCCTGGTATAGTGAGCACCTGCTCAATGATCTTAAATGCAAAATGTAGCCAACTCCAACATTTGTGATAGCCTTGTGGGTTTTACCGGAGGATAAAGGCATCTTTTCAAGCTGTGGTTGTGCATTTTTTCAGTCATTCCTCCCAGTGATCCCAGGAAGTAGGAGTCGTATGACAAGAATGACAGAAAATGGAACAAGGGCTCAGAGGGTTGAAATGCTCAGGCTGTATTTTGCCAGAGCTGCATTCAAACCTGGGTCATTTAGCTGGGCACAGTGGCTCACACCTGCAATCCTAGCACTCTGGGAGGCCGAGGTGGGAGGATGGCTTGAACTCAGGAGTTCGAGACCAGCCTGAGCAAGAGCGAGACCCTGTCTCTACAAAATATAGAAAAATTAGCCAGGCCTGGTGGTGTGTGCCTATAGTCATAGCTGCTCAGGAGGCTGAGGCAGGAGGATTGCTTGAGTCCAGGAGTCTAAGGTTGCTGTGAGCTGTAATGATGCCATGGCACTCTGGCCCAGGAGACAAAGCAAGATCCTGTCTCAAAAAAAAAAAAATGGGTCTTTTGATTTTATATCAACCATACCTTCCTCCATATCTTCTAACACCAGTGTCCATGGGGCAGCATTGTGTTCATGATGAAAGCAACCCTAGATCGGGAGTTAGAAGATCTCTGTTATTCAAAATTTAGCTTGCCATTTGCTGGCTGTGTGACCTCTAGCAACTTCTCCATCTGTAAAGGTGGGATAGCAAAAAGCATGCCCACCCTGCCAACCTCCTACGGCGACGGCGATGAGCACCCAGGATGACGTACATCAAGATGCAACGCTCCCAGCCAAGAATGGTGTTCCGGTAGACCCCTGTCTGGGCCGCCTCAAGTCTACTGCCTGGTCTGCTAAAGCGGGGGAGGGGTGTCAGGTGAGAGACTCAGTGAAGTCAGGGGTTTGACAGGGCCAGCTGAGGATGGATGATCTGGAGAAACCTCTTCTGGAAGAATAAAAATGTAAATAGTAACCAGCGCTCAGGCAATGTTGCCTTTTGAAGTGCGTATTAGCTGGAGTTCTCTTGGCAAGTCCTGGAGAGACATTTCACAGTGAGAACAGGAGTTAAAGATGGCCTGCTCCAGCCAGCACATTTCAGTCGATGTAACACAGCAAACCCAGAGGAAACAAACCGGCCCCAAAGGGGAGTGAGCTCATAGCTCTCCATCCGCGTGACTGACAGCTAATACTCAACGTGGCAAACTGCTGGCGGCCATGGGGCCAATCCATCCCGTCTGCCGCTAAGGACTCAGATTCGACAGGTCAACTGAATCAAAATCACCCTTCACTCCCAGAAACTGGTGAGAACACAAAAATAAATCCCTAGAATAATCTCTCACAGACTCCTTCTCCAGATCGGAACTAAACTGGAACAAAAGCCAATTAAAAAAAAAAAAAACTAAAAATTCTTCCCATTTTAGTTGAATCAGAAGGATTCATGTTATGACCTAGATAAGAGGGACTTACATATTTTCTCTTTTGACTTAAGACACTATTAAAATGAGACTCAATATCCTATCATGAAAAGACTTGGACAAATTTATAATTTATGTTATGATTTTTGAGAGATTTCACCTGAAGGGAAATGCCAAGACTATCGGAGCTCTGTCGTGCTCTCCTTGAAAATGCTTTCCATTACTAATAAATAGAACCTTTTCTTCTTACTATTTATACAAGGGCTTCTTTGATTTTCTGCGTGTGACACTTTGGAATGAAAAACTAGTGACTGCATTAATTAAAAACAAAGATGAGATGTCTTATTTTCTCTCTCTCTCTCTCTCTCTCTCTCTCCAGAAAATTCCTAGTCAGAGTCCCTGCAAGCAGACCTCAGACTGAGCCTGCAGCCTGCCACGCAGGTGTCTGTCATTTGTTCTCATACAAGCTTAAGTCACTGATTAGAACCGTTATTAATTAGAGAGGACCAGAAAGTGGAAGAGGCAGACAGAGGTGGCAGTTTGATCAGCTGTCTCAAAACCTAAAGAGAAAAGGTGACTCCACCTAATGCCTGTGTCTAATTTTCTAGTCACAGTTTTGTTAGTCTTTATCTTTAAAAGGGACCCTGAATTAAATACATTTCAAGCCCAACAATCCTTAGCTAGATCCCTGACTGCAGAACGACTAAGTTATCTTTGGCCCATTCCAACACAGGTTATCTGGGCCAAGCATGGTGGCTCATACTTGTAATCCTTGCACTCTGGGAGGCAGAGGTGTGGGAGGATCATTTGAGCTCAGGAGTTCGAGACCAACCTGGGCAAGAGTGAGAACCCATCTCTACTGAAAATAGAAAAAATGAGCCGGGCATGGTGGCGCATGCCTATAGTCCCAGCTACTTGAGATGCTGAGGCAGGAGGATAGCTTGAGCCCAGGAGTTTGAGATTGCTGTGAACTAGGCTGATGCCACGGCACTCTAGCCTGGGTGACAAAGCAAGACTCTATCTGAAAGAAAGAAGGAAAGAAAGAAAGAAAGAAAGAAAGAAAGAAAGAAAGAAAGAAAGAAAGAAAGAAAGAAAGACACACACACAGGTTATCTGGAAGGAGTACTGTGGTATTTCTGTATATTTCCCTCCCCTTCTTCTCTCTTCCATTTTTGGACCCAAAGGACCATTTTCCCTTCCCCAGCCCGTGAGAGGATTAGGGGAAAAATGCAACCCCAGTTCCAGGCAAGATCGTGTTTGCTGGACTAGATTTCCCCTCCAGGACTGGATAGAACATGGCTGCGGAAGGGAAGGAGGGAATCAAAGGGCCACACGAGGAAGGACCCGGGAGAGGAAACTTGAAGTGTCCAGAGGACAGAGAAGATGAAGTCGGCTGGCACAAAGACAGGGAGTGTGGTAGAGGACTCAAAGGACAAAGCCGCCTTGAGGCATGGAAACCTCACATACTGTGATGACTGACGTCTGTCCCTCTCCCAAAAGGAGGCAGGAAACTTGACCTCCTTGTAAGGCAAGGAAGAGATATAAGGAGAACCCTAACCATGGCGAACACAGATTTAACCCATGGAGTTTCCCTAGAAGCTGAGCGCAGCGGGGTCCCTTTTACAGCTAAGCTAAAATGACAAAGAATGCTGCAAAGTAATATCTGTCGCCATAGTAAAGAAATTAGAGAACTAATAGACACCCAGGCTTGGGAATCAGGTCTGAGTTAAAATCTCTCCGGTTGCTTGCTAGCTATGGTGTCTGGAGCCAGTCAGTTCCATAAACAGAGGAAACAGTGATTACTTTTAAGGATTGCTTTATGTCTTAAATGAAAATAATACATGTGCAGTGCCCACATGGAGCAGCTACTGGGTAAGTACCAGAAATTACTGTTCTGATGGCCTAGAATGATCTGCTTCTGGAAGCCACACCAGCACAGACTGATCAAGGTAGGGTCTTGCTAGCAAAACACAGCATTTTACTCTCCGTAGTTGAGCTACTCAATCCATCCATTAGGCATTACTTTTCTGTGTCACGAACCGAGAACTTTTTAATGGCGCTACAAAGACTACGTTAAGTATTTTAAGGTGAAACCCGGACCTCTGTGTTACTACTATTAAATTTTCACGCTTGGAGTTTGGAAGCAAATGTGTGCCTTGTCCCACCAGCCAGCATCTCCAGCCCAGCTTTTGCACGGCGGGACCTGCCCAAGCTTCCTGCCATCCTCACTCGCAACACTGTTTCTCAGCGGGTGTAGATTTTGTGCTAGGAACTCCTTATGTACTTCCCCTCTCCTGTCCCTTACGTATGCTCACCCACCTGAGATGCCACAAACAGTGGCCTGGGACCAGGAAGCAACAAGCCAGAGACAGAAGATAAAGGGCTTCTTCTAACCTCCCTGACAGCCCAGGAAAGGTGGAGAGAAGTCACACAGGAGCCCCCCAACCCTAAGACCAGTCTACCTCCTCCCACCCCCATGTCCTCCAAGAAGGAGAAAAGTAAAGCACAATCACATGACAAGCCTAGGTTCAAGCCCCAAATGTTCCATTTAAAGCTGTGTGATTTGGGGGAAACCACTTAACCTCTCTGAGCCTCATTTATCTTATTTGTAAAATGAAGAAAATGATACATATGCTATTGGGTTCCAGTGAGATTAAATAATTTATCACGTGCTTGATAAATACTAGGTGCCTAGAGAGCACAACATCCATGGTAACTTATAATCAAGAATGTTCCAGACTCTTCCACAAGGGATGCCTGACTTCTCAGTTCCTTCTAAAACTGTTCTCACACCAAGCAAACTATCACAGCCCAGAAGTGTGAGGTGAGGCACTGCCATGAGACCTGGGGATGAGTTGGGGACAACCAGTGAACCACGTGTCATGAGCATGCACCAGGGATGAGAGAGCTGGCTTGCAGGAGTACAAGAAGGATGACGAAGGAAACAGATGGTGCCTTTTGTCTGGGGTTGGTCATAGTCACTCTGCAGCTACTTCTGTTCATCAAATGCTGCCGGAGCAACAGGGACAAAAATCCCAACACTTGCCATTTTAGCTTGACAAGCAGTAGTTGCACAACTAGCAAAACTGACTTCATCACACAGCCCATGTAGAAATCACGGCGCTCTATTCTTCTCCTGTGTAAAAATGTCCCCTGCGCTATTTACCAATTCCAGGCAGCACGGCCGACATCGCTGATCTCTGACGGATGCTGTCAGGGCTGCCTTCCCCAGTAGCCGCATAATGTTATTCTTTGGCTCCCTTTGGTGCCCAAACCTGCATTCCCAACTCAAACTAAAATGCCAAACAGCCTCTGTTCCACCAGAGGTAACAATAATAGTGGCGATCTGTCTTGCTCACTTTTCATATTCTCTCAATTTCAAGGGGATATTTTTTTTTTCCTCTCTGGCTACTTCTCTGAAATGATTTGAAAACTGACTTGTTTTCCTTTTGACTTTCCCAGGGTCAGCCCCTCCCAGCGTCTGTGCAGAGCATTCACACGGAGGAGGAAGGGGATGTGCCTGCTTTTCCTCTCCTGCCTCCGTCATTTCTTTCTGTTCGGGGCCACAGAGGGCTTTGCAACAGGGCAGAGATGGAATCGTTTTTTCCTTTTTTTTTTTTTTAAACTTCACCTATTGAATATTCATCAGGTGATGGATTCTACCTCAACGATCAGCCAAGGGAATAAAAATAGTTTGCAGCCAGCTCTCTGCCACAGATAGAGCTCCAAACCATTGCAAGGTAGAGTTTTTTTCCTGCCGGTGAGTTTCAGACAAGCAGCTGTGATTTCCCCAGACATAGCCCCTTGCTCAGAGCAGATGCCTGTCAAACCAGCCCCCAGTAAGCAGCGAGAGTGATCTCACTTCCTTTCCCTAAAGGTAACTGTCCTCATTACTCTCATTACTGAGCTGAATGAACCTTGGGTGCATAATAGAATTTTCTTTAAAATATTCATCATCTGACAGTTGATATTTCAGCCATATTTCACTTGAAGACTACATTGGGAGAAGGAGGTTGAGTAGCAGTGCTCAATTAACTTAGTATTTTGCTCACCTTCTGAAACTACTTTTCAAGTCCAACTCATTAAAAATTCATGGGGCTGTGTAACATATCACTCTCCTGTGAGTTCCCCGCGCAGGACAGAGGTGGCCACTGATGAGGCTGCCCTGCCTACGTCCACATCAGCGGCTTCTCTGCCAGGGAGACGTTGAAACTCTCCCCGTGATTCCCCGGCCCTCCCCAGGCGCAGCGCTTTGTGCAAAAAGAATCAACGCCTCCTGCTAAACCCTTTCTGGGTCTTCTGATTGGGAAGCCCAAGCTTTTTTTGTGGTTTCCAGATAGAAAGGGAGCCGTGTGTACACGGGCACACATTTGAAACACAGCAAACGGGCAAAATCGGAGACCGACACACTTGGATTCATGTCCCAGTTTTGCCACTTGCTCTTTAAGCCTCAGTTTCCTCATCTGTAAATACACATAGAGTTCCAGTGCAAGGATTGGGGAGAGCGTAGAGGACATGTACCAAACAGCACCTGCTGCATCAGCGATGCTGAATAAATGGCCTCTGGTGTCCCCATCATGGGGCTGGAACACTCAGTTGCATCTGAGACTGCACATTAAGCTGCGCTGCTCACCGGTCTGCCTGTTCTCCTGCTGCGGACGCTCCCAGTGCCAAGGCCCGGGTCCTACATGCCTCTATCCGCCATGCTCACCATGTGCCTGGTACATAAAAGATGTTCAATAAAACTTCTATAAGATAATTATAATCATATGCAATTGTAATTGTTCTATTAGAATTTTTCATTAATTTATATAATTATTATAATGATATAATTATTCATTTAAACCTCTTGTTATAACTTTAGAATATATAAGAATGATTAGGAAGGGAGCTAGTCAGTGCTAATGCAGCCATTTTTAAGTGAAATTTTAAGAAGGAATCTGGGAAAAATAAATTGTCCTTCTAATTACTATGACTGCCAGGTCCCAGGCAAGCAGGAACTGCCCTTCAGAGGAGAACAACTGAAAATGAAAAGTGAACCTTTGGACACGGGCTAAAAACAAGCTCGATAATTGCATCCTAGTTGCTCATGGACATTTGCCCGTAGCCCCGAAACCATCCCATAATTTGAAAATTTTCGGTTTGTTTGTCATTTCTCAGTTCGCTGAGGTTCGGTTTCGTCTCTGCATCCAAATGTTCAGAATCTTATTTAACCTGATCCAAACCCACTCTGGTCTAGAAATAGGCCTTGACATCTAGCCAGCCTGGGTTTTATGCAATATTTCCAGTACTTCTGCTTTCAAAACAAGGTGGTGGAAAGAAAACATCCAGACAAAGCCCTACTGTGGTATTCCAGAACTTTCCCAGTCCAGCCTGGAAATGTTGGCCTTCTTCAGAGAATTGTGAGATACAACCAAGAAAAATAAAAATACTCCTACTTTACCTTTGTTTAACATCTGATGGTTTATGTGTAGCTAATAGTTAGCTCATTGTGTCTCACACATAATATCTGTTGACTCCTCCAAACAAGGGAGTTAAGTACCAAGCCTAGGGTCTTGATGTTCTTGAAGCTTCCACATTGCTTTCCCAGGGTCACGTAATCAAAAAAGTGGCAGTTCTGGGACTAGAACTAACCGTTCTGACTCCTAAGTCTGTGCTCCTTCCACTGTATCACATGAATTCTATGCAGACTATAAATGCTATTACATTATAAATGCCATCGCAATACTTAGCGTTTTTACGAACTAATTGTAGAAGTACAGGTGTACCATATGTCACTAAAGGAAGTAGTCTCTGTTTAAGTCAACTTCTAGTGTGTTTGCAAAGCAATTGCAGTAGCATTTTATCCACACCATGCAAAGAAACAAAAGTTCAGCAATATTGATACTATGTCTACATCCTCAAACTAGATAATGAATAACAATTTACATTGACTACGAATTACCAGGAGTTAATAAGGGTTGAGAGATTTGATACATTCGAGGTCTCGCTAAGTCTAAACTATTATGTGAGAGGCAGGATAACACAGTGTAGCCAGTTACAGCCTCCAGACACAGACTGTCTGGGTTTCGGGTTTCATCTCCTCACTGCTTGGTGATGTTGAGCAGTTACTTAAAGTCTCTGTGTCTCTGTTTCCTCATCTGTAAAACAGAGACGCTAACCTACTAATCTCTACTTGTAGAGATTCCCTAATTCATGTAAGTATTGTAGTAATTGAATTATTAATATTATATATAAAGTCATGTAACAATCCCTAGCACACAGCAAGTGCAATAGAAGTTTTTGCTATTATTGTTGACTACATTGAGCCTCTAAATGACTGATCGCTGCCTTCTCATTTTATGTGGTGTAGATATAATGATCTCTGTCATTCACATGGGCATATTTTGTGTCCCCAGTGAGATTATACATTCCCTGAGGGTAGGAGTGGTTGTTATTAACTCGGTTCTCCACAACACCTCATGGAGTGGTAGAAACATAGGAGGTGATTAATAAACATAATGGAAGTGGTAAGTTGATTTTAAATTCTTTTTTTTTTTTTTTTTTGAGACAGAGTCTTGCTCTGTCGCTCAGGCTGGAGTGCAGTGGCATCACCATAGCTCACGGCAACCTCAGACTCCTGGGTTCAAGCAATCTTCCTGTTTCAGCCCCAAGTAGCTGGGACTACAGGTGCTTGCCACCACACCGAGCTAATTTTTCTATTTTTTGTAGAGAGATGGGGTCTCACTCTTGCTCAGTCAAGTCTCAAACACCTGGCCTCGAGCGATCCTCCTACCTCGGCCTCCCAAAGTGCCAGGATTACAGGTGTGAGCTACCATGCCCAGCCCAATTTTTAAAATTCTTATGCTGCCACAAAACTCAAAATCTCCAGTGGCTTCTGTCGCCTAAGGATCAAGCCTGACCTTAGCCAGGCCACCAAGTCTCTCTTCCAGTCAATGGCCTGATGGTTCTTCACACCCTACCTCACCTCCTTCATCTTCATCTTCAGCGTGCCCCGGCTGATTCACTCACCACATTCCAAGCAGGGATGGCAATTCCTACCTTGCTGCTTTTGCTTATTTTTCCTACTCTACCTGGAGTGCCCTTCCCTTTGTGCTCTTCTTGTCCAAATCACACACCCCCTTCCATGACTATTCCACCCTCCATCCTCCCTGGAGTTTCTCTCCAATTCCCCAAGCCAACTAGTTATCTTCACCTTTTCTGGACTCCTACAGCTTATAACTATAACTCGTTTGAAACATCTCATATTCAGTCTTAGTTATTATGTATGGTCCCATCATATTTACTCTTTCACTAATGATCTCCGTGACAGATTACAAGCTCTGGGAGTTCGCACATCTTGCCAATCTTGCTCACCACTTTGATCCCCAGGGTAGCACCTGGCATTTGCTAGATACTCCACGTATTAGTTGTCTATCATTGGGTAACAAAACACCCCCTCCAAAACTTGGCTGCTGGAAATAAAAAATAATCGCTAATTATCTCTCCTGGTTGCTGTGGGTCAGGAATTCAGGAGCATCTCCTCGGGTGGTTCTGGCTCAGAGTCTCTCTTGAGGTTGCAACAGATGTCAGCTGGGGCCGCAGGGATCTGCAGACGCCACTGGGGCTGGAAGGTCCATTTCCGAGGTAGCTCACACACCCCACTGGCAAGTTAGTGCTGGCTGTTGGCAGGGGCCTCAGTGCTTCCCGCATGGGCCTCTTCTGGAGTGTTCTCTTGGCAGAAGACTGGCTCACCTCCTTCATCTTCTCCTCCCACCCCAGAGTGAGGAATCCAAAAGACCAAGACAGAAGCCACGATGCCTTTTATGCCCCAGCTTCGGAACTCATACGGTGTCTAGAAGTCTGGCTTTTACAGTCAACAAATAAGTGCTTTGTGTTAAGTGTCTTCTTCACTAGTTTATATGCTCTTTGAAAGCAGAAGCTGGCATACCCACTTTGCAGTATCTAGCACAGTATTTTGTATCTAATAAGATCATTAATGTATTAGCAATTAGAGGAGGCCATTTGCTACTCAATATCATCAATATTTTCATAATCAGACAAATCATGACTTAATGTTTAGGTTTTCATCAGACAATTGCTTTATTCAGATGGATAACATTTAAGGAAACAGAATTTCCCATCTTCACATTTCTTTAAACAAGCAGGGATTTTGACGGACACCATCAGGAACAAGTCAAAGATAATCTCCTTCAGCTACTGAGCATAACGCTTTGTGATATTCTTATTTAAGTGTTATGTCTACATGTTTGAGGTTTTCATTTGCTTTTGTTGGCATAAACTCAGTTTCTAGACCACCAGTACTCCCAAAGACCAAAATTAATTGCTAGTTTTATATGTCTAAATGATAGGGATGCCAGATAGTTTCAAAATGAAAACACATCCAAATTTAATGAAGTTCAAAGGAAGAAATGTTTATTTATGGATTAAAATATAAAAAGATCTGTTGCTTGTAGTTACCAAAATAGTGACAGCTCTTCTTAGTGGGGAAGGGGAGGAGGGAGGGCAGGGAACAGCCAGGGAGAAAGTCCTTCTGTGAGGCTGAGAGTGGATCACCAATCCAAGCAGAGAGCTAAAAAGTACTGGGTCTTTTGACACTGGCTGAGAACACAGTTGATGTACTAGTGAAGTCTGAAGAGGAGAGAGGAGCCCCTGGTAAGAGGGCAGAAGTTTTGTTCTGTCAGCTCAGCACACATCTGCACAGGTATCTCTCGACATGTCTTCAGGAACGGAGCATACTTTGTCCCTTTGGGACACAGCTTTGCTCATTGTTGAACTTTGATGATATTAAATATTCTCAAAATTGTAGGAATGAAGGACACAGAGAATCTAAACTACAAGGCAATCAATGAGACGTATTTCCATGTCTTTTATGACCACCAAGTCCCTGCAGATGCATTGCTGCAGATCAAATCATTGGGTACCATGTTTGCTGGAGCAAAAACAGCTGGCCAGTTTTATCATGGAGCAGACGTCTTCAACTCGTCTCCACAGCTCTTCATTATTTCCAAGGACATAAGAACATCTGAACACATAGTTCTCCCATCACAAGATAGATCAACATCTAATTATACTTATTTTACTCAGGAAGACACACGATTACATCCCTCATTTTTGTTCCATCTGAACTTGTGCTAATTCTAGAATCTGTGACTATCACACAATGATTCATCATTTTAATATTTAGGTAAGTATTTTTCTGTTAATTTACTTTTAATTCATCCGAACTTGACAGTAGCTTTCTTTGAAAAGAATTGCCATTTGGATATATAGAAAGAAGATCACATTTGGAGTCAGAAAATCCAAATTATTGATGTACATAGGTGAAAGCCCCTCGTAAACAGAAGAGTTTTATGAGAGTGACATACGTTAATATTTTTATCTTGCACATAAGACACTCAAGCACAGGGCTTCTACTAACAGCCAACATAACCTCTGTTTCACCCTCTGCCACCACCACCAGCAGGAGTGCCCAAAAGTTAAGTCGTCATGTTAACTCACCTATTATAAGCTTCTGATTTCATAGACAGAAACTGTCTGTGGGTCAAACGATGTGTCGTAGTATAGATTATTGGCTACTCATGCCCCTTAGAAACCTGGCTATAACACACGACCAACAGTTCGGAAGGGCAGGAGTGATTTTCTCACACATCCCATTGTAACTCCAAATGGTGTGAGATGAGGCTGTTTTCTAACCCTCCTCTTCCCTGATGTGTAAGTAATTAGATGCAGCTTTTAGACGGATCAGAAACACGGTTTTACTACAGTGAACATCAAATGGTTTTCAGAACAAAACCTGGACCTATGTCTACCATCGAAAAGAACAATCTAACAAAAAAAAAAAACAATACTAGAATCAAAAATCATGACATAGGGCATACCATCTTCATTGTTCGAATTAAAGAAATGGCGTAACTCCGCCCCAGCAGCTAGTTTGGTTACTCGGGGACACACTGTGTACCTAATTCCCAGCAGAAGAAAGCAGGAGTCCTCCAGACCAAATGTTCCACAGGAATCATGGCAAGCTTCTTGCATGATGAAGCTGGCCAACTGGCAGTACCCGCCCTTAACATTTTCCAGGACCGAGTCACCCCTTCTGTGATCTCTGGCATGAAACGGGACAGTTTTAACTAAAGAAGCAGATCCAAGGACCATGCCCACCAGCCCAGTGCCACAGGGGCTGACAAGGGCTTTCCCAGCAAGGCAGCATTCAGCCAGGGCTCCTTAGCCTTCGCAAGGGGACATCAGCTTTGCTACCTGTGTGTCCGGTGTCTGATAAATTAAGTTGTCCCTTCAACCAGCAGCAGAGCCTCTGCCCTCCAAGCACTTGCCAAAGAAATCTTGCCAGGTTTGAAATCTCCACTCTCAGTGTTGCTAAAAGCCCTAATGGAGACAACCGTAATTCAGCAAGGAGTTACTCCAAGTCCCTTAAACAGTGATCCACATGATACATTCCATTCAGAATTCAGTACCAAGAAAAAGTCTGCTTCTCCTGTTGAATTTCCTGGTTTTATTTTATCAGGCAAATAGAAGTGTAAAACACATCTCTGGGTTTTTACAATAAATTTTAATTTTAATTCCATTCCCCCTTCTCACTCTATGGTGTTAGTTTTCATTTAAATGTTCCTGGTGGATGTACGTGTGCACACACAGACACACACGTCACCATCATCGTCATCCAAGTCAAGTAATATTTGGAAGTAGGTAAAATATAAATTACAAATAAATAGATCTTACGAATTCCAAACCTTTACTAAACATGGTATAGCCAGGCCTGAAAACATAAAAACAATGAATACATTATTGGGTTAAAAACACCCTCAGTATCTCCTTAAAGCAAACTCCTAACCCTAATCTAATTCCTACTCATTACTCAACAGTCATCTTCGAAGTTATCATCTCTGGGAAACTCTTCAACTCCCCAGAACTCCAGCCTAAGTCGGAGCCCCTGCCCCAGGGTCAGTGGGGTCTAGCCTACCCCTGACTGTTCTCCACTGTAACCTGTGAGCTTCCTGAGATCATGAACCATTTTTTAGTTCTGAAGTCCCAGCATCTAGCAGAGGGTCTTGCATATAATGACATAAAAAATGTTTATGGAATAAATATGGAAATTCACCACTTCTCTTAGCAATGAAAAGCCACTTCACAATGATAACAGATCAGAAACCAAAAATCTTGCTTCTAAACAGAATTATTTTCTTCTTTATAATTCTTTTTTTTTTTTTTTTTTTTTTTTTATAAAGAGTCTTTCTCTGCTTAACCAGGTAGAGTGCAGTGGCGTCACCATAGCTCACTGCAACCTCCAACTCCTGGGCTCAAGCCGTCTTCCTGCTTCAGCCTCCTGAGTAGCTGGGACTACAGACACTCAACACCACATCTGGCTAATTTTTCTATTTTTTGTGGAGACGGAGTCTCACTCTTACTCAGGCTGGTCTCAAATTCCTGAGCTCAAGTGATCCTCCTGCCTCGACCTCCCAGAGCGCTAGGATTACAGACATGAGTCACCGCGCCTGGCCCCATGGCTAAGATTCTCTTTTTTTCCCCAAGCTTTTGATGTCAGATATTCAGAACTTCAACAGTGACACATGCAAACACATAAATACTCATACACAAAAGCATGCCCCCTTGCTCCCCTTTGTTTATGAAAGCTCACAACCCCTCTTTTGAGATACAGTTCCTAATCTCATAGCTGCAATGTTCTCGAAGACGTTCAAGTCCACATCATAGAAAAGGGAGAAGAGAAGAGTCTTCTACCATCTTGGTTACTACTCTGTTATCAATGTACCCATCAAATGTGCCACCTCAGTGGAGAGATTCCAGGGAACTGGAACTGGGCTGTCTGAAGCCAGACAGGGCTCAGGGGTGAAGAACTGTCACTCATCAAGAAAAAGGGTAGTAACAGAACGTGGTGAACACAGAGCTGGCACATGGCATAGCACAGTGTCCCCCAGAGCAGATGACCACAGGCAGCTCAGGTCCAAATCATATACTTACTTAAATATTTTGTGTAGATACTAACAGCACTTGAAACAAGTGTATACATCTGCTAGTATGTGTGGGACGAGAGAGCCTTTAGTGTGGCAGCTTCCTTTAACTGATCTGAGTTCACTTAAAAGAAGACCTAGAAGCTGATGAGAAGAGGATGTAGGAAAAGTTGGTCATGTTAATTGCACAGGAATTTCTCCTCCTGAATTTAAACTCTATTGCCTGAAATAAAATACGGGAAACAGCACACCCCTTACACATCTGACCTGCAAGTGTTGCCTTCTCTCTTCTCTCTCTTGCTGTATCTATTTTTCTTCCTTCTGGCCTCCTCACACACCACCATCACCACCAAAGTTTTCCAAAAACTTATTCATTTTCTTTGTTAGTCCATTGAGTGTCCTGCAAATAGCATGCAGCTACCTGAGAAAATCCATGCAGCTCTGCAGAATGGAACTAGAAGAAGCAACCGCAGTGTGTATGTGTGCATACATGCGAATGTGTATGTTGTATGTGCATGTATGTTTTGTGTGTGCATTTGTGCATTGTGTACCTGCCTGTGTGCACATCCATGTGTGTGTGAATGCGTGTACATGTGTGTGCATGTGTGTGCTTGTGTGTGCATGGCTGCACCTGTGTGTGCATGTGTTGAGAGGCATATAATATAGAAAAAAGGGAGAAAAAGGAGCAAGAGAAGCAGACTGCCTGTATACCTAAGGAATTACTGACTAAAATGCAATCAGCTCCTGCAATAACCCATCTACTCACTACCCCCAACAAAAACAAAGTCAAATACAATTAGAGATGGAAGAACACCTTTTTATCTAAGGGAAGGAGCATAAAACAAAAAGTAAGCAAGCTAAGAAAAATAAACCTCTACCTTAATTTTTTTTTTTTTTACCAAATCCAAAATGTACTGCCTATAACATTGGCGGTTTACAATGGCAATTAACATCAATCCTCGGGTCTAATTAACCTCAATCAACAAGTCTAAGTAGGTTAATTAAATAGGATTTGGCTAAGCATGAAGCATAAAAATACAGCTGTCTCATTTAAATATAATTGACTGAGGATAGTCATCATTCACCCAAGTTTTTCAATTTCTTTTCGGGCAGCACAGCATCCTGGGGGCCGGGGGTTGTGGAGGGGTGGAGGTGGCACTCAGAGACTGCCTCTTTGGGGGTTTCTTTGGTAATAGCCACCCACTCTTAACTCAAATATTACAGCCCGGTTATCAGCATTCATCTCAATCTAATCTTATTTTCCGAGCATCGACTCATCTCTTTGTTGTTTATTTCACTTCCATCCCGCCCACCCCCACCCCCTTATATTATAAATCTCTTCAGGGTACAGAGTCTATTTGATTCATCCTTGTCTCCTTAAAATCATCAAGCATGGTGCTTTGTGAGTAGTAAGTGTCCAATTAATTTTTCCTTTAATTGGATTTTCATCAAAATGCACTTTTTTTTCTCACCACAACCCCAATCATAATTTGGATTCCTGGGTTTTAGGATGAGACCATCATTGCCTTTCCGGTCCTTTATTCAGTGGCTTGTTTCCTCCCCCGCGATCCTCCCCCTCCGCATACTCTGTCGCTCACCATGGTGTCCACTTGGCCGATTCAGTCAATCATTGCGTCAAAGGTTTCGAATGTACTATTTTCAAAAGGACTCATCAGTACCCGTATTAGGGGTTTCATGACCAGAGGCCACCATGGTGGCTTCCCAAGGTCAAACTGACTGATTCTTATTCTGCCTCGATTCTACCAGATTCCAGAGCTCTTTAAGGGGTAAAGTCATAAGACTTCTTGACCCATTGGCTATGAATGCAAGTGAAAAAAATAACACTAATCACCATAATAAAGCACCTACCATGTGCCAAGCACTGCTCTAAGTGCTTTCTGTGCATTGTTCATGCATTAGTTCCTCCATCTCACAGACCCGGGCACTGAGGCACAAATGATTAATAAACTCACCCAAGTCCCAAAGGGAGAAAATGGTGGAGCTGAGATCTGAAGCCATGCAGCCTGGCTCCACAGCCTGTGAGGAGGAACTCCAGGGATACGCGGCCTCTCCTAACAAGGACGACCCCAACTTCCCACTTCTGAGTCACTCAGGTGGGAACACCATATGGAGCTCAGCTGTGAGGGGCTGGGAGAGAAGACAGTCGCCAGTGTACCTCTGGAGACGCAGTCACTGTGAGATGTTCAAGAAGCACTTGGACACACCAGTCTGAGGTACAGACAGTGGGTACGGAGAGTCGTCCACACACAGGTGGTAATTAAAGTCAGGGTTTTAGATCAGGGTCAGCAAACTATGGCCCACAGACCATACTCAATGTGTCACCTGTTTTTATAAATAAAGTTTTATTGGGACACACAGCCCACAGACCATACCCAATGTGTCACCTGTTTTTATAAATAAAGTTTTATTGGGACACACAGCCAAGACCATTTCTTTATCTCTCATCTACAGCTGCTTTCTTGCTACAATGACAGGGTTGAGTAGTGGCAACAGAGACCATGTGACCCACTCTCTTCTTTTGTCACTTGGCTCTTTGGATGCACGCCATTGCCTCTCTGCCTCCCCATTTCCTTTTCACCCTTCTCTGCCTGTCCTTCTCATTCTCCCCTATCCTGCCTTTAACCACAGCTCTCAGATTCTCTTTTCATATGGTAGTCTTTCTCTCCGGATAATTTCTTCTAATCCAGGGCTGACTTTCTCTGTGAATGGCCACTTAGTAAATATTTAAGCTTTTATCCAAAGCCTGCAAATAAAATTAAATGTTAAGTGATACCTGTAATGTGCGTAGCAGTGTATAGTTCTGAAAGCACATACATGTTCGAACTTCAAACACCAAGGGAAGGATAGGTTTGCAACATAGAGATAATGTTATCCTCTTATTATCTTCATTTTTCCAATGAAGAAACTGAGGTTCAGAATGCCATTTCATTTGTCTTAAGTCGATGCATCAGTAAGTAATACTGCCAGAATAAAATTCAGAGAGTACTCATCAAAATTCCCCAAATTGTGTTGTTATTTTTGTTTGGTCAGCTTCATTGTGGTTGACAAAGTAGTTACAGACAGGAAAATGGAGAGATACTGTTGTGTTTTTTGTTTTTGTTTTTGTTTTTGTTTTCTCCTGGGAAAGTTAAATGAGAGAAGCCAGGAAGCACCAACCTCAGCGGAAAGCAGAGGTTAATGATGAGAGTGGAAATGGTGGTGTTTATTCAAAACATGCACATCACATGGTCGGCCCCCCAGCCCCTGGCAAAGACACTACTCGGGTTGCCCAGAAATTTCTGCAGAAATTGAAGAGCTACAGAGAAAGACCTCCATATTCTGATTTGCGGAATTTCCTTCAACAAAACAGCCAGCTCCCCACCAATTACTCCAAAGTGAAGTTCTCCAGTTGATAACCCCCATCCAAGTCTGCAGAAGAAGTCAAGAAAAAGCTCAACATGAGGAAGAACCCAAAACAAATAAAGAAAAATGAAGTCAAATGAGATCACAATAACATAGGAACTAAAAGAGGAAATACAGAGTGTTAGATTGCATCAATAAAACAAGAATAAGATGTTATAGTAAAAGAGAAAGCAGAAAACAAGAAAGAATTCTTGAAAAATTAAAAACATAGAAAACATTTTTAAAATGCAAAAGATGAGTAGAAGATAAAGTTGATGAAATTTATATAGAAAGCAGAAAGAAAATATTCATTGAATACTTACTGAGTACCTCCCATGTTCCAGGCACTGGTTGAGGCAGTGTGAATACAAAGTGAACAAAACTTACAGAAATTTCTGCTCTCATAGAATTTACCTTTTATAAAAGAAAGTAAAATATATGAGGGAAAAAATAAGGAAATAAAGAATCAGTCCAGGTGACCCAATATCTTAGAAAACATGAGTTTATGAAAGGATAAACAGAGAATAGAGAGATGGAATGAAATTATCAAAGAAATAATACAAGAAAATTTCCAGAACCAAAGCATACCATTCCCCAGATTAAAAGGGCTGAACAAACATCTGTTACAGCAAAAGAAAAAAGGTACACTTCATAATGACAGGTCAGAAAAGTGAAGATGATGATACCTAAACAATAGGTTACATCTAGATCTAAACAATAGGTTACATTCAAAGAAAAAGAATCAAAATTCTCAATAGAAATAATGAACATTATAAGGTGCCACATTAAGGCCTAAAATATTATGCAGAAAATTCCTTTTAATCTCGGTACCTATGACCAGTCAAATTACCAAGTCCATTGTGAGAATGGAATAAAGATACATTCAGATATTCTAAGTACTTAAAAATATTAACTTCTACGAATTCTTTTGTACTTTGCTACCGGTGAACATTGTCCAGGATTACAATGAAAAGAAATCCAGGAAATAGAAGAGTTTCAAAAGAAAAGTTCAAGGCTCATGGTGGTCCACAAAGCCTGAATAACAGCCAGTCTAAATTGAAACAAGAAGATGAAGCGTCCAAGGAATATAATTATGAATGTTATAATACAGACCTGCATGTGAACAAAACTACCAAGAATGCAGCGATAATTTCCAGCAATAATTCATTTGGCACATCGAAAGCCCAGAGCTGCTCTGAAGAAGAAAAAAATCCAATAAAAATGATCTTTATTATAACATAAAAACCTTGAAAATACTAAGAAGTTATCAGCCTGACCAATTGTGTTTCATCCATAACAAAGATTTGGCAGTGCTATAAAGAATGAGGTAGCCAAGTGCATGCCTGTAGTCTCACCTCTTGGGGAGGTTGAGACAGGAGGATCACTTGAGTCCAGAAGTTTGAGGCTACAGTGAGCTATGATCACAACATTGCACTCCAGCCTGGGTGACAGAAAGAGTGAGATAGGTTGACATGTATATATGGAACAATCTCCAGATATATTGGTAAATGAAATAAAAGAAAAGTGTGGAATCCACTAACATTTCTGTTATAAAAATGAAAGGCACATTTAGAAATATGCTTGTATGTACAGAGAATATCTTTGCAGAAAGTGCAAGAAACAGAGTAGTTTTCTCTGAGGAGGCGAACCAGGAACGTGGGAGACAGGAGTAGAAGAAAGATTTAGTCTCACTAAATCTTTTACCACACAACATGTTTATCTAATCAAAAATTGATTAGTTAAATTTGTAAACAAAATTAATAACTACATTATTTAAATAGAGTTCAAGAGACTAAGAGTCTTAGAAAATCCTATCATAAATCCTCAAAATTTTTTAAAATTTCTCTCCCACCACAAAATCACGTGTATTTTATCCAAATCATCTTACATTTGGTTTGCAAAAATATGCGTGCATGTAAAGAACTTAAAAGTGCGACTTTTAACCATATCACTTCCACATTACTACTAGCTGGTATATTCTATCAATCTCCATTAATATGAATTTAGAGATACATCTTTATACTTACATTTGGTTCCTAAATTTTATTTATTCATTATTCTTCAAAACATTTGCATGAGTTAGTTTATCATTATCCACATTAGAAAAGAGAAAAGAAGATATAGGACAATGAGTCAATTTCCTATTGAAATGAATGAAGTCAGGACAATGAAATGCATAATTGAAATCTAAAAATTGGGGGTTTTGTCAGTATCATTAAATTGCATAGCCTTGAAAATGAGCCAAACTTTCCAAATATCAGGCTCCCGGCAAATGCTCATTAAGCAACTCTTGCACAGAACACAATGCAGGAAGCACACGAGGAAAAACGTTTGTAGCACGAGCTCTCTCCCTCTCTACAAAATACGTCTATTGGGAGAAATGGGATGTGTATACCCATGGAAATAATTATGTGCGATAGAGCTTCATGCAATTAGTTTCAAGTGAATAATCTGTCAAAAATGTAAGGAGAACTAAAAAATTTTCTGGTTGCAGTGCTTTGGTTTTTGTTGAAGAGATGAGATTTAAGCCAACATTAAAGAATAAATGAGTTTTTTTTTTAATTGAACAGATGATCCAAGTATCCAGTATAATTCAAATAGGAGACAGTTTACTTAAGGTTATTTTGGCCATGTTATTTCACTCACCTAGTGACCTAATTAGCTCACTCACCACCAGTCGTCATTTTGTAGCAAGGAATTGTTACAAAATCCCTTCCCTTCCCCTTCACTCATCACTCTTCCCTTTTCCTGCTCTCAGTCCCCTCCCCGTTCTTTTCTCTGTCCCCTCACCCCACCCATCAGATAAATGAATCAACTGCAAAGTTGTTTAAAAAATTGCAACAATGTTATTCTTACACATTCTGGTATAGGCTTTTGCATGGATACAGGTACAGTCAAAAGTCCAAATGCATGTTCTGCAAGGCTTCCACATTTCAGTATCTCAATAGGACTTTTTCACCCTGAACTTCACACCATGGTGTCGGCTCGAGTTCTTCCAAGTTCATCAGGGAGTGCGCGTTGAACCGCGACACAGGACAAGGACCTTTCCTTCACTTGCCTGCAAATGTTTTCAGAATTCCCCACTTCATTTAGGGACTTCCTATAACAGAGTCCATGTCCCCAAAACAGGCCTAACATAGAAGCACAAAGATGTCACTTGTCAAACTTACCTTGGCTTCCACCCATCCGAGGGGCCCGATTGAGAGAAAGACTATTGGTGTTGGGGATTCCAGGGTGGCAGGCAGGACATCACAAATCCCTCCACCCTTTCAAAAAGTGTTTTGTTTTGCCTTTATTGCTGTAGTTCTGCATTCTACCTTCCCAGAGTGAACACTCTTTACTTCAACAGATTCATTCCGAAACCGGGTCAGCGATCGTTTTCCACGATGCATAGCTATGCTGAGTCAGGCCCGTGGCATTTTTGCCCCAACCCAAATCAGGTCAATTCACCACCAAATACCCCTTACTCCTGTGTTGGTAGAGCTGCCTAGGGAGGCTTAGGGTCCCCCTGTTGGAGAGAAGCCACTCTAGAAATTTCTTGGTGTCTTTATCCTGTCTTTCCTTGTGTATACCAATAAGCCTTTGGCTAATAGCGAAGGCACTTTTTCCGGCATTCAGAATTGCATCTGTTACTGGTGATGGTTGTCAAATTAATGGCCTTTTGGTTGTTTCAACACTATCACCAGTTTCTTTGTTTTTGTTTTGTTTTGTTTTGGGGGAAGACTTTGTAGGTTGGCAGCTACCACTTTCTCTTTCTCAATGATACCTGGTACTCGGGGTGATTTGGAGTTAGATATTAGGGTCAAGGGTGAGAAATGCTGAAATTCTGCCCTGTCAATTTCATGGTGAAATTTCCAAAGAAGTGCTCTTATAAGAAACTCCAGCCAGTGGGAAGACTGGAGAGCTTCTTCGCTGCTGTCCCGGCTTGGGACCCAGAGCCAAAGCCGGGCCTCTCTGCTAACTCAGACAGAGTTGGACACTCAGATAGGCTCAGGCTCCAAGCAGAATCTTTTGTTCACTTCCAAATCCCAACATTGACAGTGACTGACCACAGCTACAAGCAGCATTCCCAGACCCCTGAGTCCACATTCGAGAAGGGAGAAGAGGGGCAGAGATTAGCGACCTCCAACAAAGAGAGGGCAGCACGTGGGTTCTTGCCTTTTCAAGCATGGTGACCCTGTCTACTTGTACAATAGCCAGTCAGGGTCTTGGGCTGTGACCAATTAATCAGTGACTCCTAAATTCAGGGAAGGAAACTGGGAGGGAGGAGAAGACTCAGAACTTTCCTCTCCCTTGTACAACTGTTAATTACCTTATAATACTTAGTATGTGTGTGAATAACTTCTCCCCAAGAACAAACGCACGTTCCTTGGATTTCATTGAATTGTCAGATGCCACCATGGCCTTCCTGATCACTACCCTAAATAGATTCATCATTTGATATAAAGACAGATCATTCGTGGGGCAGAGATTCACGTTCCAGTTCTGGCTCACCCAGTAATTAGCTACTTGATCTCAGGCAACTTGGTCTATTCAGGCCTCATTTTCCTCATCTATTAATGAGGAGATACAAGGTCAAAGGCCACTTTCATCCTTATAAATTTACTAAGTTTGAAAACTTTCAGCTAAAAGTATGATGAAACAATTTTATAGTGTTGGATCATTTAAAACCGTAAACTGGTCTTTAAGGTGAACGGTCTTGGCTACAAGGAATAAAACAGTCTCTTTCCATCATTTTACTCAGATAAAGTTAAAAATACTCAAAGTCCACACAGGATAGTTTTGCGGGAATAATTTTAATTTACTTTCTTTTCTTTCTATTCTCTTTCAGAAATAAGCAAACCAAGCGGTGGGAAGCACTGGGAATGTGAAACTAAGATCAATGCCAACAACAACATTATGCTTGCGGCTGTAACCCGAAGTCACCCCCCAGCCACGTTAAGTGCTCCTGGGAGTGTGGCACATGAGAAACACACGTTTCACGCAAGGATGGAAATTCACAAAAGCGCACACGTATGAACTTCAGCACGTCTGCCCTGGGTAAGGTTATTTGATATATTTAATCTGTTATATTTATTTGGAGGAAGTTGCATTTGACAAATGTACAATGTGTTTGGAGAGGTTAGTTTGGGCAAGAAAGGGGAAAAGGTCTTTTCTATCTAAATGTCACACCAACAGGGAATAAATTATTTTATTTTCTCCTAAAGAATTATAGGTTATCAGGTTTAATCCATACTAAAAAGTATCTGGAGCCTATCTAAAATAGTTACCTGATTCAAAAACAAAAAATATTTATTCTGCCCTAAACATCCATCCAGGAAAATCAACCGGCAAGCTGGGTATGTCAGGGGTAGTCACCACCTTTCCCGTGAAGCCACTTTATTCCCGGCTGCCTTTGGCTGCCGGAGCCATTGCCTTTGACGTCCCTGACAAATTTCCATCATTGCTGCAGGGACGAATCGTGACGTGTCATCCAGAGAGACTCAGGGAAGTGCAAAGTGACAGCGGGGAGAGAGCAAGCATCACCACACAGACCCAGAAAGGCAACAAGCTCTGCAGGAGTGGAGGCGTTCTAACAGCTTCTCTGTGCTTGCAACAGCACGCATGCCACAAACTCAGAGGTCCTGACTTGATTAGGGATGAAATCGTTCCCACCACTGCTCTGCTCCTTCGGGCCACAGTCGCATCGGAGGATGATTTGGAAATTTTACTTCTGCAGTAAATTCTTCCTGGAGACAGCAAGTATGCGACAGAGGCTGGCTTTGTGCAAAGTCTTGCAGACTTTTCGGTAAGAAAAACGGAGAGTGGAACCCGGGACTACCTCGGGGAAATGTGCAGTGAAAGATATGGAAATAAGGTAGGAGTCTGCTCATCTCCGATGAGATTTCAGGACAAATGACTAGAGAGTAATAAGAAAATTAGAGATTTGGGCGAGGCTGACTATCCCATCTGAGACGGACCGGCCCATCAGAGACGGCTGGGAACTCCAATTCTAAGAAAACAAAGGCCGTAACGTATACACAGATCTCAAACTTTTAAAATGACATAAAGTACAGGATGGTGGGAAAAACAGGAGCTTCAGGCAGTAAGACAGACCTGTGTTCAACTCTTTCCTCCAAACCTTTGCAAACCCGGACAAGTGCCCTGAGCTCTCTGGGCCTCCGTTTGCCATCTTTCTACAAATTGATGGTCCTATTCCCTCCCTCTTAGGGCTCGTGGGCACTGAGGGTAATGCACCTACAGGCTCCCAGTGAGCTCTCAACAAGGAGCAGTGATTAATATCTTGCTGCCATTCTCACCTCGAGGAAGGTGGCATTTGCCTTGGCTGACACCCTGTGGTGATGTGAGCGAGCCTTTCGGATTTGGAGGAGGTCACCTGGAGCCTGGCACATGTGGAAACCACTCCCAAGGCCTGGGCGTCCTGACGCTCTCCCCGTCCCAACATCTGAGATGCGATTCTGCCCTGATTCTGCAAAGCGGGCAACTGGGTGTCAGTTTCCCGCAAGGTGAGTCACTGTAACACGAGAGCGTGGAGGAAACAGCCTCCGACAGAAATTATGTAAACGACATTTCCTTCTCCACAAGAGATTAGGCGTCTCGGTGGCACGGACGCATCCAAATGGACCGTTCGTGCTGAATGTCACGCACACGCTGGCAGCCCCGAGGGCCGGGCCAAGGAGAGGACGCTGTCCAGCCTTGTCCTTATTTACAAGATCGACCTGCCCCAGCCCTTGGAGCAGGGTCGTGGCCAGGGGTGTTATTCTCTGGGGGACCCTGTTGTTTTTTCTGTCGAGTCAGGGCCTGCTATTCTGAGACTCTCTCCCCTTGTATCTCACTGGAGTCTCTAGGGGATCTCTTCTCTGTCAACGTCCTTGTGAAACTCGTCCCAGTGGGAATCAGAGTCGCTGCAGAGACTGACCGACTGACAAGACTCCCTGAAAAACTGCCAAGCCAGGCCAGGGCTTTGATAGCAGGATAGGAGGCTGGAAACGGAGAGCCTGAGCCGGGCCCAGCTCCCTCCGCTAAGATGGGCCTCTGTCCAATCGACACGGATCTAAGCACAGCGGCCGTTCAGCCAACCAGGAGTTCACTTCCAAGTGAGCCTTCCCACGACCTCCGGCGTCCCCCGGCACAGCCCTGCAGGGACACCTTCCAGAGGCCGCACCCTGGGCTGGAAGCCCCCAGGCTGGTTGTAGGAGAGGGGCTTGGGGGAGAACTGTACTGCCGTCCACACTTGGTCCCCCGCCAGCCAACAAAGAATTGTTGGCTTCTGAGGAATGTGTGATCATAATAGGCCACTGCCTGCCTGGCCCCTTCACAGATGGGACTTTCTACGGCCATCTCTTGCAGCTATGACAATTCTCCACCTTCAGGGCTTTCATTTCACCATGCCTTGCATTTTCTGCCATTTCCAAACAGGCATTGCCTGGAGGGAGCCTTTCCTGACACCCCCAAGCAAGTCTGACCCCTGGTTTATTCTCCCTGGAGGCCTTCTCTCATCCCTGCGGTATTGCCTGGCCCCTGCTACACAGCATGTTCCTGGATGGCAGAGTCCGAATCGTGTTTTTCTCTGAACCTTTGCATCTGGCATAGTCCCTGAATTAAAACTTAAAAAATTGTTAAGCATCTAATATGTGGCTGACATTCTACAGGTTTAACCACACGCCATTCTCACGACGATCATTTAAGAATTGCCATCGCAATTTCACAACAAGGGAAGACACAGAGCTATTAGGTAATTTGCGCAGAAGGGCACAAGCAACTGACTGATCCCAGAGTGGGAGGTTTCCACGAACAGCTATAATTGCACATAGTAGGCACTCAACAGACGGCTGTTAGGTTGATAAATAGATGCACAACGCATTTCAATGTTATCTCCCTACCACACACTCCGAAATTCATTTGGTGTAAATTTTCTCAATTTTAGGGAAAAATGCAAAGGGAATGGAATTAGTAAGACTGTTTTCATTAAGACATCACTGAGGGATAGCTCGTTCTTTTGTAGAGGAATAAAAAAGTGGAAACAATTGTTAATTGAAGCAGGAAAAAAATTACTCTGAGATGGCTCTGCCATTGAAATGAGCTATATTTGGCAGCCTCCAACTCACGAGATGTTTGAAGAAGGGAGTGGCAAAACCAGCTGTCCTGGGTGGAGGAGACGTCAAGCAGGCCTTGGTGTCCACGGGTTTGGGGATGTTCTGTCCTTTGTGGATCCTCCCCAAGCAGTCATCCTTGCACCCCAGGCCTGACGTAGCAGCCCGTGGATTTGAAGGCATGGGGGATTCTTGCAAAAATGGGATTTTTTCAACTGGAATATCACCCTCAACCATAGACCATGCCTGGTCACCACTGGGCAGGACAAGTATTTCAAATTTGTTCTTATATTGTCGGTATTCCCTTTCCTCACGAGCCTGATCCTACACCCTCTTCTTCTCACTCTCTCCTTTTCTTTCCTCATTCTTTGCGTTGATCAAATTCTTCCCCACGGCAGTTCTCTCTCTGTCTGCACGCTCAGTGTACACAGTATCTGCCCTTTAGACCTCTTTGCTCCAGAGCCTCTCTAGCTTTGGGGTCACATGAGACATGGCGTCCTGGCCCCGATGCAGGCAGGTGGACATGACATCTCCCTTTAACACCCCAGCCTTATCTGTGACTCGGGATCCCACCACGGACACGTCTCCACGGAGGCTTTTGGTCATCCAAAGGTGGTTTCCGTGCGATGACAGCAGAGCCTCCATGCTGACCTCACACCACACCCCGCATGCGCTGCATCAAAGTCCCCTTGTCACACTCCAGAAAAACAAAAACACACACTCTTCCTCTTTCTGGTAATCATTTTCTTTTCCAAGGCAATTGTTATTCATTTAATCTTTACTTTTGTGGATAATACCGTATACGAATTCTCATGCGGGATTGGTAATCAAATTTATAAGAGAATACACAAAGACTTCATCAGAAGCTTTTATCCTGAGCTGAGATCATAATTAAGTACTGTCACAGAAGTGAATGGTTTGAGTCTGATCTGGTAACGACTGTGCTCCCGTGCGGAAGTGAATTTGTCTAATGCTGAATGGTTACGTGTGTAAAGTAGGAAAGATAAGAGGGGTATCAGCTGCCGCAAGCAGGTGCCACACTCCTAAGAGAGGCCCACTTTTCCCTGCTGGCATCATCGTGGTACTTTCTGATGCTGAAACAATGCGTTTACTCAGATCACGTAGGATCTTACCGAGATATACATTGGAGTCAGCTATGAAAAGTCGCATCGTCACCTACACAATCGTGGGTCCAGTTATGAGAAACCACTGCAATTGTTTCCCCCCGTCTCTTGTGTCTCTCTGTCCCCTGCCATGGGGCTCTGTGGCCACAAATGACCCCAGCACTCAGCAACAAGCCAGACAAGGAGAGACACAGGCCCAGAAGCTGGTAGTTGTTAAGCTTCCCGATGATAAATCACTTGTTCTACCATCCCTGTTATGACTTTGAATTTGCAACGTCTTTATACTGACGAGTCCCAGCTAGGTTAAGTTTAATTATTTATAGCTGCTGCTAGATTCAATTTTTATAAGATTGGAGCATATGTATCAGTATTCTATAGCCAATGAAGCGAATAAGGTAATATCAGGTTGAATATAATGTAAAAGGACTTTATTATAGTTTAGAGAGAAAAGCATTCTCCATATTTAACCAAAGTCCACAGTCTGCTATGAACTACTGCGTCTCTGAACACTCCTCTTCCAAGCACAGCTACGATACAACATGAAACGGAGTTAGAACAAGCACCTGGTAGCAGAAGTGAAACATAGACTCATAGGAAAGCAAAATGCAGAATTTTAAGTACAGCAAGACGTGGTAATACCCTCCTGGGTCATAGCTACTGCCTGAAACCGATTCTTTCAATCAATTCAATCTGTACACCCCATGTCTACATGACGGCTTCTTGCCTTTTGTTCATTTATTAATGTGCTGCAAAACATTGCTATTGACTCTTTGACATTGTTTACAATGGTTATTGAACACTCCCGATTAAGTACTCTGTATATTCTATTATTTCCGAAAACAAATTTTTAAAAATGGGTTAGCATCATTTAGTTTGGAAGTTCTACTTTTTAAATGAGAGGGAAAAGTGAGGACTTCTACTTACACAGCGTTACTGATTCCCCAGGGTGAAGTTAATTAACTACCTGATTTGAAAATGTCATTTAAGTCACTATCATTTTATTTTTGTTTGTTTACTATTCACTTTTTTAAATAGCTACACTTAATATCTCTTCAATCAGTGAGTAGGCCCAAGATCTAGATAAAAGTGAAAGCCCTATTAACGAATTCATTCCATTTTTTCGCATCAAGCACTCACTATGGGTAGGACAAAAGTCAAAGCAGTGTTGGGGACTTGGCAGTGGAGGGAATTGTGGGGGCTGGAAAGAGGTTGCAGCTGGAGCCCGGGAAACTTGAAATGGGAGGTTTGGAATTTGTAGCTCTTGTAGGACGTGACTGTGGAGTGAGGTACCAAGGTGGTGTCTAGAATGAGATCTTTGGAGAGGGGATCAAGGACCTGCGTGACCAGTTCATGTACCGAGAGTGGATATTTAAGTCACCAAGCATGAGGGCAATGGTTGTGTTGGAAAGCCCAACAGTGACCCAGAGGGTGACTCTGGGCTGTCAATGACTGTAACAGTGGCTGGTTGGGTTAACATGACATTCAGATGCCAGGGTTGTGGAAAAGAAGAAGAGAGAAAAGGGAGCATCCCAACGGAAGTGGCAGTGCAGAGAGGAACAAGGTGGTCACCTTCCCCACCCAAAGACTCAACATGAGGAAGAGTATAAAACATAAAATGCTGCTTTTTGAGACAGCAGCAGGGAAATGAAGCATTCACCTAGGTAGCCAGAAATTTGGTATTTGAGACATTTCCTTTTTTATTGCTATAGAAGAGTTGTACCCATAATTGGGGTGCCTGTGCTATTTGATACGTGTATGCAATGCATAATGACAAAATCAGAGCAATCGGGATGGATGCCCATCACCTCAAACATTTACCTTTTCTTTACACTGAGAACATTACACTTCTCTTCCCTCTGAACAGAGTGCCTTACTCACTGTGCATATTTGTGAAGATAGAATAGAGTGATGATTGTGAGGCAAAAAGACAAAATATGTTACAGGTTAGCTTTGTGGAGAAGGGCATTATCCCAGCTCATTGCAAGCGTGGGCGTCTGTTCTCACCGAGTGAGCTGTGCCTACTGTTTTGGCCACGGAGGCAGGAAATCCAGTGTGACGGACCTGAGCTTCCCATTCCCACTCCCTTTGGTCTTTGTCCCGAGGAAACGTGATAGGCAGCTTGGAACAGTGCACTATTGTTCACATTATATGAGTGGGAAGATTAAGCTCTTAATTAATCAGGGAATGGGTAATTGATCATTGTTAAGTCCCTGCAAGTAGTCACGATTACATAGGAGCCCATGAAATTGATAATTGTCTTTTTCTCCGAAAATGATCATGATCATGCATGAGTCATTTTGTAATGAACGCTGAATCGTTGTTCGCCCGCCTGGGAATGGTGATTAGTGCTTTGGTGGATTTTCCCAGTGTGGAAGCCTTCCCATTATTCATATCAGCCTCCTCGGAGAGGGAGATTTCCAGATTTAAATACACCTGGAAGAGTAAAGGAAAAATAGAGAAAAACAACAACAACAAAAAGAAGACCCAACTTTTCAAACAAAAATGATTTGAATCCAATGCCCACAGAAACCTGATTGCAAAGTTCCTTTAAGGATAAGAATTCAGAACCCAATATTAAGCCTTGCTCTCAACCCTTCCCCCACTGGCACCATCTTTGTGGGGGAAAAGAAAAGGTGGAGAGGAAGGGAAGTGATTGCAAGTGTAAGTACAGACTAACTGCCAACAAGATTTTAAAATGCACCTCCATTTCCTGGCTTTAATGGTCTCAAGTTAAGGATTAACTGTATCCATGTTCTTCAAATCATTGGTTTCAAAAAAAAATCTTCTTTCTTGGCTACATCGAGTCAAAGAAAGAATTGATGGTGTTCTTTCAAGTCATGGCATCCATGGTGCATCTTCAGCAGAGAAGTTCTTCTCCTGCCAAAACTGCTGTCATCCTGGTGCTAAGAGCATCTGTATAAATAAACATGAATGGATGCAAGCATGTAGCTGTATTTTGCAAACACCAACAATACTTCCTAGTAATGTCATAGCGCAAACTACAAAAATGCAACGTTCTCCAGGAGAATCTTCAGGAAGAGGCTATGTAAATTGTCAGTACTGGATTTGGTCGTTAACACACAGAGCCTTGATCAGCCATTGTACAAATGTTTATCCAGGGAGATCTAGTAGGAGAATTATTTATTCCACCAACTGCGTTTGCCTGTTTGGTCAGGCAGCGGTTACCTCGGATTGTGTGAGAAACTCGAGAGCTGCTCAGATTTCTCTGACCTGTTGAACTAGAACCTGGGCTAACTGCATACAGCACGTTCACGGAACACAAAGGGGTCTAGGCAGGTGTGCCCAGCAAGCCAGGTAGGAGGCAATCAAGATGCAGTGAGGTAATTATTCACAATAATGCAATGACAAAGAATTGTGTGCTTTATCAGAAACCAACTCACCACAACATTTATCTGAATAACAACATCTCCTAAAGCAATTTAAAAGTTCACTTTTATTGAGAAGGTCTTATTGCTTGTTGGGCAAAATGAAGCATCTTCGTCTGCCTTCACCCCAAGTCCCACCTCACCCACTGGCATCAGGAAAAATAAGTTGTTTATTATTATTATTTTTGTACAGAGACAAGGTCTTACTGTGAGCCAGGCTGCAGAGCAGTGGCATCATCATAGCTCACTGCAGCCTCAAACTCCTGGCCTCCAGTGATCCTCCCACTTCAGCCTCCCAAGTAGCTGGGGCTATAGACACGTGCCACCATGCCTGGCTAATTTTTTTCTATTTTTTGTAGAGATGGGGTCTTGCTATGTGGCCCAGGCTTGTCTTGAACTCTCAGAACTCCTGACCTCAAGCGATCTTCCCACTTTGGCCTCCCAAAGTGCTGAGATTACAGACATGAGCCATCCTACTTGGCCATGAAAAATAAGTTTAAACAAAAGCTAAATTTCCTTGTCCCCTCTTTCTGTGAGCTTATAAGAATTCTTCATTCATATGGATCCTTACCTGGTTAAGGGTATGTAATCTTTTCACACAGGGTCTGTTCAAGCACACATTTTAAAAGAGGAGAACATTCAATTTAGGTGTCCCTTCTACCTGTCTTTTTATTCTCCCTCCTGTGGTCCTTTGGTCACTCCCTGTTATCTCTCACAGCTCTCTGATGCCCCCTCCCAACCGACAGGGACCCCCACGTGAGTCTGTCTCCCCGCCCCCAGCAGGACCTGTGCTGGCCTTTCAACACCTGCCAACCCTCTGCTCTCCCTCCAAACCCAGAGTCTATAAGTCTCATTTTGGAAACAAATCCACGCCTGAGTATTAACGGAGAATAATTTTTCATAGCATTATCCCTTTTATATAATATATTTGCACTTAAATTTGACTTCCAGCCAAAGAATTAGAAACCCAAGTCACCCCACACAAATGTCTTCTGTCTTTCTTCTCCCGGGACAGATGAAGCATCTCCCAGCAGTAACCCAGAAAGTCACTTCTTGGGAGTCGTGAGATCCGAAGAATCTGAAGCTGCCGGACACGTTTCATGAGCCACGTGCAATGATTTTATGATCCGGCCTCCCCTGATAAGCACTTCACTGTGATAGAATAAAGATTTACGTAGTCTTCTTTATCAGTCTTGTGACTTCAGCTCGATGAATAAAGGCTGATTCTGCAGGAAGCTGCCACTCCAAGAATGCTCTCCCCAAAACAGATTCTCATCTCCAACACGAGGGTGGAGTATCAGAGGGTTAAAGTTCAGAATAATTCCAGAGAGATATATGGGTTCAGGGGAACAGTGCTCTCTTTTCTCCAGGAATACGAGTTGCAAGAGAAATGAAAAGCATTCCCACACAAAAGAAAATATACTTCTTAAGTTCACGACATAAGTAATGCCTTGAAAATAGGTCCTCATTAATAGGTGTTAAATTGAATGTCCGGTGGATACGAAAATGGGGTGATGGGAGGCGACTTAGGCCATTCCAGCTGCTATAACAAAATACCTTAGACTGGGGGATAGAGAAGCAACAGATGTTTATTACTCACCGTTCTGGAGGCTGTGAAGTCCAAGATCAAGGCAGATTCGGTGACTAGTGAGGGTTTTCTGCTTCATAAATGGCACCTTCTCACCATGTCCTCACATGGCAGAAGCGGCAAATGGCCTCTGTTATAAAGGCACCACGCCCATTCATGAGAGACTGAATCACCTCCCAAAGGCTGCACCTCTTCCAGCTACTGCATTAGAGATCAGGTTTCGACATACGTATTTCAGGGGCGCACAAACCTTCAGATTGGAGCAGGAGGGATGAATCTTTTTTCTTCCCGATTTTCTTTTCAGGAGGTGGAATGCCACCAGTTGACCCTTCTCACTTCTCTCTAAATCTTTGCTCACTTTGCTCCTGGAAAAGGTGGTACCATTTACCTGAAAATTAAATTAGGGGCAGATAACTTGGTACGCTTGGCTTTGCATCTTAAGGAAAAAAATTGTGCTCAGAGAGCCAGTGTTTTCTGTGTTCAGCGACACAAGTTGTGCTGAGACTCACTCTTAGGGGTTGAATTGAAGGCCTAACCCCCACTAGCTCAGAACGTGGCCTTATTTGCAAATAGAGCCTTTGATGATGTAATCATTAAAATGAAGTCCTAAGAATGGGCTCTAAATCAACATGATTGGCACCCTTATGAGAAGGAAATTGGGGCACATTACCCAGACGAACAGGGAGAAGGAAGGCCGTGTGACAACAGAAGCAGAGGTTCGAGTGATGTGGCTACAAGCCAAGGGCTGAAAGCCACCACCAGGGGCAAGGAAGAGACAAAGAAGGAACTATTGTCCCCCACCGGTTACAGAGGGAAGAAGACGCTGCCAATACCTCGCTTGTACTTCTAGCCTCCCAAACTGTGAGACAATAAATTTCTGTGCTTTGAGCCATCGAGTTTGTGGTACTCTATCATGGCATCTATAGCAAACAAAGAGACCCATCCTCCATGGGGGGCTGCCCTGGCCAATGCTGCCTGAGTGGGGGGTGGAGCAGCCCCCTCTGGGCCCAGTACTAGCGAGTCCACTTGGCTGTCAGACCTGAAGCCACATCCTGCAACTTTGCTCTTTTTAACTTGATATTTTGGCCTCCATGGCCCCTCCTAATTTAAATTTTCAAATTCTTTCAAGCCCCAGCACACTTGAATAATGACATTTATGGGGAACCCTTCAAAAACACCATTCTCACACAGCTAAATAAGGTATACCACAAATCTCCACACTGGGGAAAATCTCTTTGGAGACAACAATTATCTTTTCAAGAGCACGTTTCTTGTTGTCATGTAACTTCCCTAAGTATTCCATACATTTTCCCAGCAACACTGCTAAATGAAACATTGTTGAAAGAAATAAAGTTAATGAAATCAAGAAGCTATTAAAATAAGCAATGCTGACCACAACTGTCAGGCTGTGATATAAAACCCAATATTTAGGTTGTATTAATATCCAGCATTATAATTGACTTTAGGATAGAAAGGACTGAGAGTTTCTAAGTGAGTGGCCAATGGTCAGGGTGCGGTGAACGTCACAGGTAGAAGGGCAGCGCTGGGGAGACCGTCCCCACTCCTGCAATTTCACATAATGTCTACATGAGGATGTGGGATCCCCAAAGTAGCAGAGAGCAGAGCTCATTTTCCGATTCGAAGTCCAGTTATACCAACCAACGTGCTCAACCAACTTCCAAGGACAGCATTTCCATTTTCCATGGCACGTCCCTTGTTTGCAAACGTTTGCTTCCCAGATCTTCCCACAGCCTCAGGAAATGAGAAGCAGATTGCTCAGGGTCCTCATCGGGCCAAGGAAAGATATCAGGAACTAGCAGCTCAGCTTCTCCAGTGACCACCGTGAAAGAAATCAGTAGGGAAATATGTGCATTTCTGTTCACTGATTTTTAAGTCAACCTCTTTCTCCTCTTTCATCAAAGTTGCCCTTCTTAGCAAACTGGGTAAAGCCATAGTTCATTGCTCTGTTCACGACAGTGCACTGCATCTCCCCACCTCTGACTTTGAAAGCAAGCTCTCCAGCACTTTCCATCTGGCCACAGAGTAGGTGAAGAGTGAGCAGCTGGAGGACAATTCTTTTCATCTCCGGAAGCTGCTCTTCTACCGACCGAATGACTCTGACGCTTCTGCAGAGGCGTAGAAAATGCATGTCCCTACTTTTCCATTTCCATCAGAAATAATTATTGGCAGCACAACATACACACTGTGTTTCACTTTCAGAGCTGTAGACGGTTCACAAGTCAGCTAAAAGCATACCTTCTGTGTTTTGCACACTTCAGCTTTTTAAAGTAGATATCCTCCCAAGCAAACAATTGTTTGTTCAACTACAAGCATGTCTCGTTTTTATTGCTCTTCACAGATATTGCACGCTTCACAAATTGAAGATTTGTGGCAACTTTCCGTTGAGCGATTCTATCAGCACCATTTTTCCAACAGCACGTGCTCATTTCGTGTCTGCATCACATTTTGGTAATTCTCTCCGTATTTTAAATTTTTTCATTATTATTGCATCTTTTTATGTGATCAGTGATCTTTGACATTATGATCATACTTGTTTTGCCCATATAAGGTGGCAAAGTTAATCAATAAATGTGTGTGTTCTGACTGCTCCACTGACCAGCTGTTCACCTGTCTTTCTCTCTCTCCTTGGTCCTCCTTGTTCCTTGAGACACGAGAATGTTGAAATTAGGCCAGTTAAAAACTTTACAATGGTCTCTAAGTGTCCAAGTGAAGGGAAGAGTCAAACGTCTCTCACTTTAAATCGAACGCCAGAAACGAGTAAGCTCAGTGAGGAAGGTATGTTGAAAGCTGAGACAGGCTGACAGCTGGGCTTCTTGCACCACACTTTCCTATTCCTGACCAGGGAGTGAGTATTTCTCTTATTCAATCACAGGGAATGTGGCATATAAATATTTTAAGTTTTAATTAATTGTATTTTGATTGTGCTTGTCCCAAGGCTTACCTAGGCTGAGAGGAAAATGTATTAAATCTGCAATAGAAAAACCATGACTTCCATTAGTTCTTAAGCGGGATCAGTTTCAGTTTTAGATGGAAGAAGCTGTTTTATTGTGACCTCAGTGGCACAGATAGCCTCTATAGGGCTTATTCTAATGACGTTCCGGGCTCCTGGCCCCAAATTAGCAAATAGCTTCCCAAGACACATGCCCACACACACACACACACACACACACACACAGTTAATGCCTGTCTTTACTCCACTATTTCTTTAGCTCTTGAAGCCTTCCTGGTCTTTTAAAATGCCACTTGAAGGTATTAAGTCTTATCAGTTCATAGCTTTGTTATCAGCCAACAAACACCTTGGTTGACAGCCAGCTGAGAGTGAGAGCTTGCCAGGAATGTGACCTGGATAGGTGCTGGGCCTGGGGGAGGGAAGGAGGTTTGTTGGGAGGGAGAAGGGAAATGCAACAGAGGCACAGGGAAGAGTCCAGTGAGGACCTGGGGCAGGCTGCTTCTGGCCTTATTGCCACTAGGCATGTGTTGCTCAGTGCTGGAGTTCACCTTCCTGGAGAGAACCGTCTCCACGTGGGGAGCTGAGCTGAAGGAAGAAGAGATCCATCCCTCCCATCCCTTCTCCATCTCTGCTCAGCCAGAGGCAGAGCTAAGGAGGATAACACAGACCCTGCTGCAGTCACCAGACAAATGGTTCCTACACTTCTCAGACGATTTGTGTCAAGAGTCTCATCCATGCTGACAGTGCAAAAATCTTATCACCAACATAGCTAGCTAACAGGGGAGTAATATTTACTGCATCTCAAACACCATTCTGAGTGCTTTTTGCACACCACCTGACTTAATCCCCACTGTAGCTGTGTGAGTAGGAGACAAACTACAGTTGACCATGAACAACACGGGTTTGAACTGCACGGGTCCACTTAGACCTGGATTTTCTTCTGCCTCTCCCACCCCCTCCTCTTCCTCCTCCTCCTCAGCCTACTCAACGTGAAGACAATGAGGATGAAGATCTTTATGATGATCCACTTTCACCTAATGAATGATAAATACATTTTCTCTTCTGTATGATTTTCTTAATAACATTTTCTTTTCTCTAGCTTACTTTATTGTAAGAATACAGTATCTAATACACGGAACATACAAAATGCGTGTTAACCGACTGTTGATGTTATTGGTCAACAGTAGGCTATTAGTAATTAAGTTTTTAGGGAGTTAAAAGTTATACGTGGATTTTCAACCATGAGGGGTTCGGTGCTCCCAACCTTCATATTGTTCAAGAGTCAACTGAATATGGTTCATCCTCCTCTGCAGATTAGAACTGAGATTGAAAAAAGTAAAGCGACTCATACACAAGCACACGACTAGCAAATGGGAGAAATCTTACCAAATAGGATGCATACCCAAATTTGTCTAACTCCAGAACTTAGGATTTTAACCACTATGTCTTTTAACTTCTTTATACTTATGAAGCACTTTTTAAAAAGCTATGATTTGACTTACTATCAAAATCTTCCGGGAAATACAGAGGCTGGGCATGCTCTACTATATCCACTGTAGAAATTAAAAGGCAAGGACATAAGTTAGTGGCCCTAGGTCCTCAGTCAATTGCAGAACATGGACAGAAACACGTCCCCTAAGGGGTCCCATTCAAGACCTCTTGTAGGAAGAACGTATCTTTCTTTATCTCCGTTGATAATACAAGTCATATTTTTACCCTGTTTGTTTTCATTTTAGCTTTTGTTCTATACAGCCATCCCTCGGTATCTGCAGGGGTTTGCTTCCAAGACCCCACAGATACCAATCCACAGATGCTCAAATCCTAATATAAAATGGAACAATATTTGCACATAACCTGTGCACATCCTTCTGTATACTTTATATCATCTCTAAATTACTTATACTACCTAATACAACATAAATGCTACGTAAAGAGTTGTTACACTGTATCATTCAGGAAATAATGACTCAAAAAAGTCTGTACACGTTCAGTACAGACCCAACCATCCTTTTTGTGAAAAAATGTTTTCTATGCACAGTGTGTTGAATCCACAGATGTGGAATCCAAGTACACAGAGGGCCAACTGTATCTACCATTGGGGATATGTCTTTGACAGAGGTAAACCTGCATATCAAAACTCGATCTGTTCCATCTGTTCATGAACCCAATTCTGTGTTTCTGAATACCATTTAGATAAAAATTATTACATTAGGAAGTTCTAACCAGAGTAAACCACACCAGCCATGATTATCACAAGTGTTCCTGAGAAAAGCCATGGTCATTTAGTCTCAGGACAGTCTGCTGAAGAAGTGGAAGAGAGGGGCCACAAAGGGGATGCCAACAAAGCCTTCTAGAAGTTTTAACAAGCAGTCCTAGTTTTTTATTGACTTAAAGGGAAATGGAGTCAAGAGAGAAATTCCAATAAAATCCTAGGTGAGTCAAAGGTTTGTTTTTGTTTCTATAGATTAGTTCTCACACATTTCCTGTTACTAGACTTAATTTTGGAAATGTGTAATTATAACCACAAACCTATCATTAGGCAATGAGCTCTAAAGTCTATTTCCTGATGAACTTGAGAAAGGTCAGAGGTTAATTGGGCCATGCCTAGTTAAAATGTCATAAGCTCAAAGGTACAGCTTCTCACCTTTGCATAGGGACTTACAACATTATCAGAACCAGGGACTGCTCAGTGGTTAAGAAAGATGTAGATACACGAATGTCTTAGTTTCAGAGAAACCCATCTAATTTTGTCCTAACTGTGCTACACTAAATAAACTACTCAAACTTCCTGAAACCTTAAGAAAGCACAAAAGGCCCTTAGTCTGGGAGTCTGGGCCTCACCAATGTGACCTTACATCCCTGGCCTTGCTACAAAGAACAGAAGCAACTGAAATTTACACTCATCATCAATTACACAGAATCAGATCTGTCACCAGGCTCCAGAGCTGGATTTTCCTGGGGAAAATGAATAGCATATATTAACAAAAAGTCTAAAGGGATTTAGAAGGGGGGGTCAAGGGGAGAGGGAACTCCAGAAAAGACTTACAAAAAGTCCTGTGTCTGACCATGGATTTGCACTGAAAAGTGAGTTGCAAATCAGACTTAGCTTTGCTGCCTGCAAATTCAATCAATGCATCTAAAGGGTGCAAAAGAACAGTTCTTCTGAAACACAATTATTGATTTCCATTTAGGATTTCAGTGAAAAGTGGTGAGGGTTGATCATTGCTAGCAGAGATAAGATGGAGAGAACAACTCAACATCTAGATATTTTCTTTGTAAGATTTTCTGTCTTGAATCAGCAAAATCTATAGGCAAATGCTAACCAAATCATAATAGGCAAATAACTGCTGGGATAGGATATTTATTTATAAATAATTCACAAGTAAGGTAAACCAGGACAACTGCTATACAGACTTCAAATCCTATTTCTATTTTCAATTAATTTCTTAAGTTCTTTATTTCTGCTATAATTTAAAAAAAAAAAAAAAACTTGTCCCAGAAGCTGCTGAGAACTTACAAACCTTTCTAGAATGAGTGCAGCACATTCCCGGAACCTACATTCCAAGAACCAGAGAAGCACATGTCAACTGAAAAGACCTGTGAACTAATTTCTCACAGGGATAAGCTAAGAAATGTCTTTGACAGAAGACACTTACAGCTAAAGGAAGATTTTTTTATGTTGCTGGCATATTCCCTGACTGCTCATTCAGAGCCTTGGAAATAACCTTTCAAACAGAATATCTTACTTTCCTTACTGAAAGAGAGTCTGATATTTTAAATTATTTGAATCATCTAGTCTAACAAAAAAAATTCCATTTTAGCTAAACAAGTTCAAGAATGCTTGACTGGGTAGTGGGGTAGTGGTGATGTTTTTCATGTTTGGAAAGATAAACCAAAAGGTACCACAAAAAATTTTCTTAGTTTATATCTTCACATGTTTTTACTCTAAGGATATAAATCCCTTACTCCAAAGAGCAGTACAGTGTTTGAAATGTTGCCTTTGCATCTGATTTGCCAGAGTGGATTCTTCTAAGAAGGAATTATGTTCAGCCAGATTCTTTAGGAAAAGGAAACACTAGTAGCAGAGATAGCTTCACCATCATTTGGATCCTCCCTTCCAAAGCTGGCAGTACATTCCCAAGAGCACATGTTTTTGTGTCACTTGCAGAATTAAGGTATCTGAACTGCAATCAATTGAGACTTACGTCTCTTTCCACGACAACTCCCCTTCTGTCAAACTTACCGTAGTGTCAGGCACAGTGTCAGGGGCCATGGGCATTTTTGGATTCTGGTTAAAGAGACGAGGGTATATTTAATTGGGATTTAGAGGGACATATTTATATAGTTTGTAGTCACTTCCATGTATAGATGTTGCTGGCCATCAAGGGTAGGAATGGCTTCCAGAAATCATCCTGCCGTCCACCCTGTGGCCTCACTTCTCATCATGCGTGACGCAGCGTGAGGACCAGAAGCTTCACTGTTGTAAAAACAAGTCCCATGGCATTCAATGCAGAGAAGAAAATGTTTGAAACAGATGGACACAAAAGGTAGTCTGTGGAAAACCCTTCAAACCATCTAATGTATAAAATTATAAATCAAGAAAATGTTGAAGGAAAAGTATTTTAATAGCATGTCATGGATTAGTCTAAAAAGGATATTGTTTTCTGCATTTTGTCATTTTTGTGGAATTTGTCAGCTTTTGTAAGCTTGTGATTTGATATGATTTGTTTAAGTTCTAAATAAGCATTCAATTTCATACCTAATTATATTCATAATTTATAGAGGGCCCTCCAAAACTGTATAAGCTTCTGGCCTCCCCCAAATCTGGATCCATTTCTGGTAGTTAAAAGTTGGACTCAAAACACTGAGAAAGAGTAATTAAGAATGAAGTTTGCTTGTCCATCTTTGGTTCAAAAGGTTTTGCCTTTTCCCCAAAGAAACACAAGTTAAGATTCAGCCAAACATCATTTATTTTATTAAAATTTATGTAATCACTGTTTTCTTAAAATGTTATCCAAAGACCAAGGAATGAGACCAAAATTTTGAATACAGCAATTCTTGCCAAGTTTAATGACCTCTTAGTGGTATGAGAGTTTCCATGATTTTATATTTCTAATTGCTTTTTTATTCTTGTTTGGATAAAGTGCTGTAAAAAGACAACAAAAAAAATATTATTAATGATAATTATAGACTTTTCTCTTTAAATGAAGATGCCAAAGTTGTCATTATATAACAACTGAAACAATTAATTCCATAAAGCACTCTGTCCACTTGGAAGCCATCCCAAAGCAGGAATCACAGGATTCCACAGGATCCATCTAGAGTATAGGTGGAGGAAATTAATTCTATCCATACAAAATGGAAGAAAATGGCTGCGAAACCCAGAAATAATGAGAAACCACTCAATTCTGTATATTCTTCAACAGAAAATGGAAACCGCTTCAGTAAATGGGCTCATCTGACTTGTAGACACATTCTGCTACTTAACACCATGCTTTTAAATGGCTTTGCCATTCCAACTGGAAATTTGTCTTAGAAAGCTCCATTTAACAACGCCTTCAGATGACTTACTGGCCCTGAACTCTCAAACGGCTGCTCATTTTGTCTTTCCAACAGATATCCCTTCATGATTTAGAGGAATCTTTTGAAGTAGGTTGGCCTTTCTTCTTAAAATGTCTTTAATTCTGTTTTGCTTTGTTTCTTATGATAAAGTAATGACTTGCCTACTCAACAAAGGTACAGGCTACTCATTACGTCCATCTTCAAATTCACCGGTGTCTTTCCTGCAAAGCACATTGGAACATAAAGATGACCAGAGCCTGGCCTAAGACCTCCCCCGTCCACCCTCTGCTCACAGGGCCCATAGTAAAGTTCCCTTTGCTGCTAGGGATGGAATCTGACCACCACCCAACAAAATCTGCTCTAAGACAGGGGGTATTTGATGAACAGAATGTTTTCTCTGACTGCTGTTTGGCGGCCATTGGTATTTGGATGTCAGGTGGTGTCAGAATTTACTAATAACTGGGAGAATATTTATTAAATGGGCTTTTATTTTCTCTTGAATCAGCTGCCTATTTCTTTTGTTCTTTCTTTTTTAAATACAGAAATAAAATCAGAAATCAGTGACTCTGATTTCTCCAAATTATGAATCATTTACTTTCCAAAAATGACTCACTTGTGGCATATGGAGCCATTTCACCCAGGATATTTGGTAGTGGACAGAGAGACAGCAAGACTTTAGGACTGGAAGAGACTTGAGAGACCACCCATTCCTGTGCTTGCATTTTACTTGAGGCCCAGGGGGATGGGATTTGCCAAGAACCAGCTAATAGCAGTGAATTCCAAGACATAATTGCCAATTTATTGGTTTTCCCATTATACTTAGCTACTCTTACAGATTTTTAAAAAATTAATTTTTTAAAAAATTATACAGTAATTATATATATATAGCTATATTTAATAATTATATAGCTTAAAGAAAAAACTTATTTCTACTTTTTTGGACTTATGTGTCCTTTAAGAAATAGGTAATCTAACTTTATTTCTCCAGTCTAGTCCCAAAGTATCTTCCATTCTCACCTCCCACCCTTTTTCTTTTATAAACCCTGTGCTGTAGCCCAGCTGGCTTACTCATCACCCCCAGGTTATCTGGGTACTTTCTGGTCTTCAGGCTTTCACTCAGGAAACCGCTGCTAACCCTTCCAAATTCAACCCAATTCCTGCCTCCTAGTCTGGTCGTGGTCCCGAAGAAGTAGAGACACCAGTTTCCCTGAATCTCTCTTGGCACGATTCCCTTAACACTGCATCTAACACCATGTGGAAATCTTCCACTGCCACTTTTAGCTATTATTGTAACACTTGTATTTTTATTTAACTTTTTGCATATTTGTGTCTTAATTTTTCAACTAAATTGGAAAACTCTTAAAGGCAGAGCTCTTTTTGACATAATCCTCTGTACTCCCTAGAAAAATATTTAGTACAATTCCTTACTTAAAGCAGGTACTTAATAAATATTAATCTAACCCAACTTGTAGGATGGATGGATGGATGGATGGTAAGTCAATGAACACGTATCCATGTGTAAATCATTGAGTTCAGGTCTATAAATTCCAAAGCAATGTTGTGACCTATGGTGTATCCAAACAGAATTCTACTTAATCTAGTTTTGCCCACCCTGATACTGAATCTAGATTCTAGATTCTAGATTCCACTCACTCATGATGTGTATATCTATATTTAACTATGTTTAGAGGGATTTGTTTTTTACTCAGAATGTTATGAAGATGATAAAAGAAGTTACTGAGAATGGCTGAAAGTACAGTCTACAAGGAGAATCCTGACAATTTACTAAGCACACTTTTATATAATGACCTCAAAGGAAATACAATTGTTCTGATATGAGTCCCCAGTTCCTCCTGACTAAGACACTACAGATAATCCTCCCCAACAAGGCTAAGGATATCATTCTGTCTGTGTGACTCTTCAGAAGGCCTCACATTTCCACAAATATCGTACTGGGTTTCCTACAAAGACCGTTGTAATTAAGTGTTTCCTACAAGGACTATAGTAATTAAGTGTTAGTCTTTGTTCATGCACTTACTTTTAGAAGAGTGGTAAATGCTAAATCCTCACCTACTTTACCAACTACAGAAGATTCTATACATGCAGCTCAAAGCTGACTGTGGCTGGTTGAGACTGCAGGTACTTCTCCAAGCTGAATGATCCGGGTCTGTGATCTTCTTCCCAGCTACAGTATCTCCATGGATCAGATCTCTCCTGCCTGCTAACCGTGGAAGAAAGGCCTGAACACAAAAACTCAAAATGCTTCAATAAAATTTTCTCTTTCATTGTGAAAACTTGGTAAAAATGTCAAGAAAACTCCTCTTGTAGGAGTGTTTTCATATCCAAAGAGTCCCTTAAGGACTTTTTTAAAGCTTCCAAGGTAAATGAGCTCCATGAGAAAATCAGCATCAGTTCAAATTATCAATTAAAAGTCTCCAAATAAGCCCTTTGTAAGAAATACACACTTCATTATATGAAAAATGAATAAAGTTACATCTTTATAAATGAGTCCTTCTCATCTCCTCATATTTGAAACATGGACTGTGTTCCAAGAGTCTATTCAAATGTCTTGGATGTATATCTTTTGTGGTACCCAACATTTTATACATAGTTTGTGGTTATTTGTGACATTACATAACTCTACTGGATTTCCCTTGGGGACCATTTCTGTGTCAGATTTATCTTAGTGTCTTATACAGTGACCATCACTGAGCTTTGAACCTTGCTTGGGTTCAAAAAAAATACTCAAAAAATATTGCTTGGGGCCAGGTGCGGTGGCTCACGCCTGTAATCCTAGCACTCTGGGAGGCCGAGTCAGGCGGATTGTTTGAGCTCAGGAGTTCAAAACCAGCCTGAGCAAGAGTGAGACCCTGTCTCTACTAAAAAATAGAAAGAAATTAATCGGACAACTAAAAATACATAGGAAAAGTTAGCCAGGCATGGTGGCGCATGCCTATAGTCCCAGCTACTCAGGAGGCTGAGGCAGAAGGATTGCTCGAGCCCAGGAGTTTCAGGTTGCTGTGAGGTAGGATGACACCACAGCACTCTAGCCTGGGCAACAGGCTAGAGACTCTGTCTCAAAAAAAAAAAAATATTGCTTGGATAGGTAAGCGAATCAATGCTTTCTTATACTTGGCAAGGCCAAAAGAAAACAAATATTTTGGTGCCAGAAGTAGGATGTCCAAAAATCATTGTCGCCCTCCTTGTCTAATTTCAGCAAAGGAAAGGTACACATCTGAACAAGTTAAGCATACTCAAAATGTGCCAGAACCCAGCAGCAGGCTAAGAACACCCAACCGAAGAGTCTATCTATCTCTACTCCAGAGCACAGGGTTCTGGGAGTAACCTTCATCTATTCATTCAGTCACTCACTCATCCAATAAACATTTGTTGAGGATGTAGAAAGTATCAGGCACTGTGCAAGATACAGAACAAGTAAAGCACAGACTTTGTTTGCAAGAAGTTTACAGTCTATTGGAAAAGAGAGACGTGCTGAAAATAATTCCAATTCAAGAAAGACCAACTGCTAAGGGATTCCAATACAAAACACCATTAAAAAAAATGGAGTTTTTTTTGATGAGAGAAACAGGATAGGCTTCCAAGAGGAGATAGTATTTGAGAAAAATTTTGAAGAAATAAAAGTATGTCCAATGGAAAAGCAAGGAAAGGGTATTTTAGGATGAAGGAATAGCCCATATGCACTTTGCAGGAAGGTTAGGGTAAGAATGACAGGATCCAGAAGGAAATCCAGTTATTGCTGCTGGAATGGGGCATGGGTGGCAGAGGGATGAGGGCTGAAGATGAAGCTCCAAGAAATAAGTTGGGGCCAAATTGTGATGAATACCCGACAGCAACATTCGAAAGTTTTGGAAGCTGACAAAAAAAGAAATTATTGAAGGGCAAGAAAAACTCAATGAAAGGAAGAAAAAATATGAAAATAATAAACAAGAAGGACAGATCAAAGAGAGGCAGCCTGTCTTAAGTGTATCAGCTATGTTTCTTTGGTTGCTTAAGTTTCTGAGAACCAGCTCTGGTTAACGTAAGCCCAAAGGGAAGCTACTGGCAGGATCCAAGGAGCTCACTGTGTGTGTCATCCAAGCAAGGCTAGGGATCCAAGCTGGGACAGAGAAGAATACTTGCCCCGGTCAGAGGAGCAAGGACTGCACAACAGTCTCATCCTGACACCATCACGGAAGAAAATGAACTTCAGCCACAGTCGGACTTTTTATCATTCTGCTCAAAATTCAAATTCCGGGGGGAGGACTCACATTCCTTGGCTAGGAGAGGGCAGGACTCCCAGATAACAGTCCCACCAGACTGCACTCAATGAGGGAAGCACAATTCCCCAAAAAGAAATCAAGCCAGGGTCAATGACGGGCAGCCAAAAACACAAAGACAGAGACAAAAAGTTCACTGCAATAAGCAACACTCCGCAAGAGGAAACCGGCACAGGAAGAGAGAAAATATTCAAAGACTTGGGAAGAAAATTTTCCCAGACTGAATCTGCACATCTGTAGTTCACAACAAGTAGCATTAACAAAAAGAGTGCAAAACTCAGAAATATCTCGGCAAAATGTTGCTCTGCACAAGGGGAAAAAAAAAGGCATCTACTGTTCCCCTTATACTCAGAGAGACGGAGCAGGAGCGAGGGAGCGGTGCCCACAATCTGAACGGAACTTAAGTGAAGAAAAAGGAAAGAGGCCCTGCCCATTCTTTGGGTATCTAGTGGTCATGGCCTAAGCAGACCACCATGGAATTGGGAAGGACAGTAGTGATGGGTACCACGTCTATGTACAGGACACAGTCTGAAGGCAGGAGGGTGACAAGGATGTCCTGACAACAGCTTTCAATGACAATCTGAAACACTACCTTCACGAGGAGCAGGGAAACCTTGTACGTGTTGCCTTTAGGAAAATAGTTCTCTGAGTTAATTTTAAGAGATTTTAAAAGGACTTCTCTCTGCAAATTATTATCCATCCTTGGAAAAAGTGAATGTGTGCTGCCCAAGAGTTACTCACAGACCACAAGGTCCCGTGAACATGGAAGAAGCACATCTTCATGGAGGTCCCACATCAGCTGACAGAGACCTTGGGAGGAACTAACCATCAAAGTACACCCGGACTATTTGACTTGACCCAGAAGTGAAAGCCCACAGGGTTTACCGTGCTCAAGTCCCCTGTGTTAGCCAGACCTCAGAAGCCATGCTTTGGGAAATATATGGGTCCTGCAAAAGCGCCCCGGGGGACGTGAGCCACACGTGTTTTAAAATTCATCCATCTATACCCTCAAGATGTGTTTACTATATGCAAATTGTGCCTCAATTTAAAAATGGCTGCTGTGGCCAGGGCATGCGCACTTTAACAGCCTGCGATGCACACTGGGAAGGGCGGAAGAGATCTCGCGAGAGTGGAGGGTAGGGACGCGAGGAGAGAAGTCAGGACCGGAAGTGTCTTGAAGGGATCCCATTCTTTCATTCGCGTTTTTCGATTCTTGTTCCCTCAGCCTCTGTGGTATTATGGGAAGAGCGGAAGAAAGAGATCTCGCGATAGTGGAGGGCGGAAACGCGAGGAGAGAAGCCAGGCCCGGAAGTGGCGTGAAGGGATCGCCAATCATTCATCAGCCTTTTTTGATTCTTTTTCCCTCAACCTCTACGGAGTACTATACCTGGCTTCCTGCTAAAGAGTTTTCCTATTTTACAATATCCTCCAGTTATTTTCGAATTTGTAGTTTAAAAACAGACGGGCTGGGCGCGGTGGCTCACGCCTGTAATCCTGGGAGGCCGAGGCGGGCGGATCGTTTGAGCTCAGGAGTTCGAAACCAGCCTGAGCAAGAGTGAGACCCCGTCTCTATTAAAAGAAAAATAGGAAGAAATTAGCTGGACAACTAAAATATATATGTAAAAAATGAGCTGGGCATGGTGGCGCATGCCTGTAGTCTCCGCTACTCCAGAGGCTGAGGCAGGAGGATCGCTTGAGCCCAGGAGTTTGAGGTTGCTGTGAGCTAGGCTGACGCCACGGCACTCTAGCCCGGGCAACGGAGTGAGACTCTGTCTCAAAAATAAATAAATAAAAACAGACGGTGATATTGTGGAGAATCCAGAAGGTGACATCAAGGAGAGGTTGGCCTTCCCCACATGCTGCTGAGCCCGCGAAGGCAGCAGAGGGGCCTCCCAGAGACAGGTGGACTCCAGGATGAAGGAGGAGCTGACAGAAGCAGGGGAGAGGTGGAATACAGCTACAAAAAAAAACAATCCTCATAGTAAAAGACCCAAGTTTAAAATGACAGCACATCTTTACAGTTTTTATTTAATGTTCTTTATCCAAAGTATTTTCACTCATATTACCTTACCAATGTATGTGGCTTATCACCAAATGCATTTTGTCTGTTTTTTTTTTTTTTTTTTTGAGACATATTCTTGCTCTGCACCCCAGACTAGAGTGCAGTGACGACATCGTAGCTCCTCAAACTCCTGGGCTCAAGCGATCCTACTGCCTCAGCTTCCCGAGTAGCTGGGGCTACAGGCATGTACCACCACGCCTGGCTAATATTTTGTTTATCTTAACCAAGTTTTGATCTTTGCTTCTTGGCCACAAAGTTTATGGGGAAAGAAAATAACAGTACTTTCAAGATGGAAACATTAATATTCCATAGAATTCTTTTCCTACCTTGCAAGTTCATGAATTGAAGTTTTTGCCAATAGAATGAAAATGTCACCATCGAGGACAGAAAATAGGATTCCTATAAATTCTTGTTTCCTCAACATGAAGAAGTTTTCACCTTGCATTTTCCCGTTTATGTATTTTCCCTTTCCAACACACCACTAAGACTAGGAATTATAAGGGTCTTCTTGACCTTTTAAAAGAATCATAGTTTTTGCCTATGATTTCCATACTATGAAATATGATTATGTGGAAATTATACAAAAAGTCCTGGTGTCAATTACCACAAAAATATTTTTATAGTTATGAAATCATAATCTCATATCAATGGCATGACTATCAGCTCTGAATTTTTATGGTATCTGACTGTGTAGTATTTCTATACTACCATTAAATACCATTAAATACAAAACTAGATGCCTTTTCACTTTCACTTTTTGCAATTTGAATTCTGGGCTAAATCATTTGGCATTTAAGTCCTTGTGATTAAAAGAGGAACATGTAGAACTCTGTTAAGTAACAGTCAATTACTGAAGGTATCTTACATACTCAAATCTTGAATTGGGTCAAGAATTGTTCTTAAATTTCTAGCATCACCCTTAGTGGAAAAAAAATTGCTTGCAAAAATTTTAGATCATTTTTAATATTCTATAGACATACTGGATAAGAAACCTTCCGAAACTAGCAAATAAAATAATTTTGAATTAAGTAAAGTTAAAATGACTTTTATTCTAAATGGTGATTGCTCAGTCTAAAAACTTTTTGAAGTAATGATTTTTGAAGTGGGTTGAAATGTGGGAGTAAGTTTTAAAAAATTAGCAAAAATTCTGCTTTATGATAAATTATCCAGGAAAGAACAATTCCAGTTTTTATTTAGGCCCTAGCCTTTATCAGCATAGTTTTATGTTGCTATCTTGGAGCTAAAAGAACAAAAGCAATAGGTGTGCAAAATTCATTCTCCCCTAAGCATTTAAGCAACTTATACTTTTGTATTTTAGTTGCTTGATTGTTGAAGTTGTGAGCAACATCATTCATGATGTTCTATATAGACATGTTTTAGCACTTCACACTTCCTGAGATGTCTTTCCTATGTATTCAGGTTCAAGTCTTGTTGCCCATCAGATACAAGGATAGTCACATGACCTGCTGCATTTATCAGGACTATTGGCACAATTAGCAGAACTAGTAGTCACAGGGACACAGTCATGGACATAACTAGTACCTTACAGAAGGAAAAAATAACCAAAGCTCATAAGTTAGCAGTATGCTATGCTACCTGGATCTCTTCTGAGTCTTGTCTCAGGATGTTAAGAATGAAATGATTTGGACAAGACCTGGAGGAGTGTGGAAACAATCTAACATTTATTTCATAAGGCATACCTTTTGAGCTTATACCCTGTTGGTAGGACTGCAAATTAGTATAACTTCTATGGAAAACAGTATGGAGATTCCCCAAAGGAATAAACATAGATGTACCATTGGACCTAGCAATCCCACTACTGGGTATCTACCCAAAGGAAAAGAAGTTGTTTTATCAAAAAGACAGCTGCACTCAAATGTTTATTGCAGCACAATTCACGATCTCAAAGATGTGGAATCAACGTAAGTGCCCATCAGTTCATGAGTGGATTAACAAAATGTGGCATATACATACCATGGAGTATTACTCAGCCATAAAAAGGAATGAATTAATGTCTTTTGCAGCAATCTGGATAAAACTAGAGACCATTATCCTAAGTGAAATATCCCAGGAATGGAAAAACAAACACCACATGTACTCTCTAATAATTTGGAACTAATCGATGGGCACACATGGACACAGAGAGAAGTAACAGTCATTGGACTTCGGAAATCAAGAAGAGGGAGGGGAAAGGAGGGGGTAGAAACCTACCTAACAGGTATAATGAACACTATTTGGGTGATGGGCACACTAACAGCCCTGACTTAAGTATTATAAAAGCTCTCTGTGTAATAAAAACATTTGTACCCCATTAATCTATTGGAATAAAAAAAGAAATACCTTTTTAATACTTGATCTCCTGGATTTATTGACTAATAATGATTACTCATTTTTAATTTAATTGTATTTTTTAATTGATACATAACAATTGTACTTATTTACAAGATACATAGCAATGTTTCCATACATACAATGTGTAGTGATCAGATCAGAGTAATTAACATATCCATCATCTCCATCATTTATCATTTCTTTGTGTTGGGACCATTCAATATCCTCCTTCTAGCTATTTGAAACTATATAATATGTTATTGTTAACGTTATTGTTAACTACAGTCATTGTACAGGACTATAGAACACTTAACTTATTTCTCCTACCTACATGTGATTACCCGCTTTTTTACATTCACTTTTCCTCATTGGTAAGACTGCTGTATCAGCCCCTACGTTAATTCAGCACATACTATATGATGAGCATTATGCTGACTTTTATGATCAACATGCCATATATTTGGGGCTTTCTTTCTTGAAGTAGTGCCATTTTGTGGAGTTTCTCTCTAGCCATGTGCCTTGGTCACTTTCACTGACCTAGCAATGTTGCCCAAAGATGGAGTGCAGGTGCATCTTTTTAAAAATCTCAGCTTAATATTAAACAGAGTTTATTGTTCACTTGTAAGCAACTAAAATGTCAGGAGAGGCATGCCATGACATGGTTCAGTCCAGTTAGGTTTAAACCAAGAATGTCGGAGCTCAGCTTTCCCATCATTTAACAACTGGGGCACAGTTGATTGAGCAAAGTGCTCATTTCAACATCATTAGCTGTTCATGAAAAGGTGGGGGGAGCTGGAGTCAAGGTGGGGACATGGAATTATCCTCAATTAGAATTAGATTCCATGCATTTTTATCACTAAACTCAGATTCAGACTCTGCCAAAGAACAATCAGGTGTGTGTCCCCCAGGACTTACTGAACAATTAGAGGAACAGACTGGAAATGTTTCCTGGGGACTTATGTTAGCGCCTTTCCATTGGGGAGGTTGTCTTACCTTGGCTTCTAAAATGGAATCCCTTACCCGTGCCAGCTCCTATAGCACCTGCGTACAATTGCAAAGACTTTCCTTCTCCAAATCATTTTAAATTAAGTGATATTAAATTAACTTTTATTCTAACTGGGATTACTGTAAGTCTGAAAAAAAAACAGAAGCAATAGGTCTTCAAAATTCTAATTCACCTTCAGAGACCTCCCTGCCATGATGCTCCAGAGCCTATGTTCTGTGCATCGTTAAGTTATACTGTTACTTCAAGAATCAATTTCAAATGCCACCTTTTCAGTGAAACCATGGCCAATTGCACTAGGTCAGAGTCACGTTTCCCGGCTTGGACTTCCGGTAGCTGTGTGTCTGTCCTGCTCAGGAGAGATGAAGTATGTTGTACCCCATATTGCCATTTGTATTTTCACACACTGCTTCCACACCCGAGTTATAAATACTCTGAGGATGGGGACTGCCTCCTTTGTGCTCACGAGGGGTGTTAGCACATGGTTGGTACTCAGCAAATTATGGTGACGACTCCACGTTTACCACACCGCCTTGGTCTGCCTCTGAAGTTGCGAGACATGTGCGTTTTAGATCTTTCTCCAAACCAGAACTTTTCAGAGGACAGGACTATTGTCATACCCTCCTTGGTAATACTCATAGTAATTAAGACATACTCGATGCTATCCATAAAAATGTGTTGCCTGGCTGACTGATCCATTGCTACAGCAATCTTCAGCATCTATCCATTTGCGTTGTCCTAAGGATGTCTCAGTTCATGGTAGAACATGATTTGAGGAGACTCATCCCCTCTATTTTCTTATTTTGGACCTCTAAGGGGTCTAAGATCAAACACATTCACCACAAAACCAGTTGGTCACGGTCTGACTCAAGGCCTGAAGCAACATGTGCAGCTGTAGGTTTCTGTATTAGAAACCAGCACCATGAATGTCTAATTACAAATAGCTCAAACCTACGCCTTTTGTACTTCAATTAGCATTTTAAGCCAATGCAAAAACATAAATATACTAGTCCTAACCAGTATTGGGGGAAAAAAAAGATGCAAATATTTGAAGTGAATAACTTTAGACTTCAACTATGGATACTGTGAATTCAATTCCCTAATTACATATATAATAAATCATTTTCCCCTCAGCAAGAAAACTAATTAATGAGCAAAACACAGGCAGACTATCACCACCCCTTAACAGATGCTTACTTATAATTGTCAGGATACCAGAAAAGATCGTTTTCAAAAGAAACGAATTCCAATTTCTTCCATTTCTGGTCTTCCTGCTCTGGTTAGCAATTGCTATACTTAAAGCCAAAACTCCCCTGAAGGAACATAATCAGGGCACTGGCAGCTTGGAAGCCCAGGTACCAGTTAATAATTCAGGAGCAGTAAGCTATCAAGTTGTTCTTGTGTGCTTTCTCCGCAGACATTTTTTTTTTTTTTTTGGTAGAAGGGGAAGCAAAGGATCTCTTGGAGTGATTTTCTTCATTTTGAGAAAGAGATGCCAAATCCAGAGTCATGGAGGGAATTCAGAGACACACTGCAGACCTTGCAAAACAGAGGCCTTACTTTTAAGGATTTTACTCCTTTTTTTATTGACTAGTCAGCCTCAAAAAAAAAAAAAGGTCATGTTATGCCTCTTGAATTCATTCCTTAATTTGAATGATAAATACCTCTTGCACCTGCCTAGACTCTTAACTGCTCTCGAGAGACTTAAAGGGACTGACTGATTCTTTCCAGCCTTCCAGATCACTCTACCTGAGGGAGATCTCGGGGAGCTCTAAGCCCCACCACCACCCCAGGCCCCATGCCATGCTGCGGTTCAGCTACTCTGCAAGGATTCTCAACTCCTTATTGGTGCTCTTCTTTGACCTTCTTCTGTTAGTGGACTCTGCAGTATCATTTAGCTATTCAGGCATTTTATGTCCTGGCTCCTTAACTGGACTGAAGATCCCAGTAGCCAGGTGTTATACAAGTGGGTCTATGCGTCATGATCTGTTTCTTCAGTCCAGGTTCTAAGAAACTGACACCTCTTTTTCAATGGGCAGGGGTCTCTGCTTGACAATTCCTAGCAAATGGGATTCTGTGCAACTAACAAGAGCACGTAGATGCACGTGGGGTGTTCTAGCAATGGATAGGAACCGAAATCTCAGTGTCGTAAAAAGAATGTGCTGCTAAGGGTAGGAAGTGTGACTTCAGCTCCTTCTAAAAGTTCCCTGCCTAAGTCTTTGTTCCAGCCAACATTCTTAGGGCACTCAGTTAATACGAAACAGAAATGGTCCCTAATTGACTTGTTAAAACAAACAAAAAAAAAATCATAAAATAGCTGACATTGACTGCACACCCACCAGGTGCTAAGCACTGTTCTAAAGTGCCTCATAGCATCATCTTATTTCATTGCCGATGACCCTATCAATAGATATGGTGTCTCTCTCTATAATCACCTCGGTTTCACAGAAGAGGTGATTGAGCACCCAGCTATGAACCATCCGCTCACTCTCATGGACGCTGGGCCAGGAAGTCAGCCCTGCACAGCCTACTCCTCACCTACGCACCGCGCCAACTTTCCTCCACCCGCACCAACACAAAAGGCTCCTTTCCTGATGCTAGCATATCTTCTGGAACAAGTATTCACCACAGGCTTGCTGGAACTTATCAAAATTTCCCTGGGTGGAAGAGAGTAGAATTTTTTAAAACTAGTTCCCCCTTTCTACCCTAATAATTCCCAATAGTAATGCCACACAACTCCAGGCGCACCTTGTCTCCTCTGTGAAAAGCATCCTCTGGGCTGGTGCAAGGTAGCAACCCAAACTCCTGCCATCCTGCTGGCCTCCTTCGTGTTTGAGACTCAGTATGTGTTATTCATTTGAACATTGTAGAAATACAAAAATGTTTGCCATTCCTGGGTTCCCTGGGTGCTATATCACTTAGGATTCTTTGTGTTGTAAGTAGCGGAGACTAACTCCAACTAGCCTCAGCACAAAGAGAACTTAGTGCCCCAGGTAACTAGAAAGGCAGCCAGGATGTACCCCTGACTTAAGGCACAGTGGGACCGAGACACTCAGTGTCATCAAGTTGTCATCTTTCAGTTTGCTCTGGTTTCTTCTGTATTAACTTCATTCTTTGAAGACAGTCATCAGACGTTTTAGGCTTAAAGCTAGCAATTATAGAGGCAGACAGTACCATTTTTATATAGCTCTAGCAACAGACCTGGGGAGGGCTCTGATTGGCCAGTCTAGGTCACTCCCCATCCCTGGACCAATCATGTGGCCGGAACAACACACAATCCCAATTGGCCAAACCAATGTGTTTGGGCCACCTGTGGGGAGGTCACCCCCACGTGAACCCACAGGAAATGGGTTCTTCACAAGAAAGAGAAAAGAGATGATGAACAGAAGAAAATAACAAATTCTAATAGAGATCTCGTCAACACACAAATCAAAACATGTTTAAAAGGCATTCTGAACTGCAGTGTTCTCTGTATGCAATACTTTATTCTTTGCAGAATCCAGTATGCCAGGCAAACTGAAAAGAGGTTCAAGCAGGTTTGTGACTATGGATAAGTCAAATACTGTCCCTAAGCCTCAGTTCCAAGTGAGTAAACTGGCCTAAATGACCATTAAGAATATCCTTCTCTTAAAAAAAAAATCCGTAATTTAAGTAGTTCTTTCCATTAGAAAAATACCACTCAAGGAATTACTATATTGTACCAGCAATCAAAACTACATTTTGTCCCAGCTGCTAGATCACAGAATTATGTAAATTCTTTAATGACTTCAATAATCAGAATCACAAGTTAACACAATAACTTTCTGAGCAAAATACTGCGGTTGCTCATTACAAAGGTTTTATCTATAGAGGATCACACGCTGCCACTGTAATTTACAACCTGACTTTGAAATTTTGGAAACCTGTATGTTTCCTGGAAAGCTACTTGGATTTTAGGGCATGACAATTTTGCTTTGTAGATCCATTCATCAAATGAAACCATTTTCTTTGGAACGTTATTTTCTGAGAAGAAAAATAATGATATGCACCATGTTATGTTCAAAAAGTTTTTCATTTAGACCACATTTCTAATCGGTAGCTCGATGAATTCTAATGAGGTAGACAAACTCCTATCATGAGATAAAGGGCTTTATGTACACAACTGAAGTCAAATGCAAGGATGAGCCGTGTATATCAAGGAAAGTCTCATTTCTGTTGATTTTGACTTAAATTATTAAAATCCTGCTTTTAAGAAATTAAACAGGTCAATTGATTTTTTCCTGTAAATAGCCATTTAAATGTGAAAATCTTTACCATAACTCAAGAACGTTTGAAGAACAAATTATATAGCTTTTTTTTCCTCTAAGCTTTCATTACACCATTTTACAAACAACTCTCATCACTGCTTAAGAGCCATGGATTCCAGATGATAAATCCAGTGAGAACACACAATGTCTGAGTAAGACATGAGAATATTAGTTAGGCAGCCGGATATCTGCCTCTTCAACAAGCACTAATGACTATCTGTGGAAACTTCCAGAAGTTGAGGGCCACGTAGCCAAAGTATAACGTTCATCAAACTTGCTTCCTCTTGTTGGCCTATAAACCCCTTCAAGTTTTCAACTCCTGTGAGTTTTCATTTTCATGCCAGTTACAATCTTATCATCTAATGCAATGCTTTAATTTCGAATTTGACTCTGTATTTCCATTTTTCTAGAGCATACTTTTTAATATTCTTAAATGAAAAAGGTTTTAGGAAGCATAATCCACATTAGAACTAGTTTTTTTTTAATCTTCTTGAAATATTCACATTTGTAGTATTCAGCTCATACTCATTCTCAAACATGTTAATATTTGACTACTTTGTTCTATGGTCTATAGAAAATGTGAGAATTCACATTGACCTATCATTGAGGGATATGTTGGCATTTCAAATGACAGCTCAGAAGCAGTAGGCTTCAAAAAGTCTGTCTCAAATCTAGAAATTCAAGCTTTTCTTACAGGTTTAGTCAAAAGAATGTCATGAATCCATAGTTCTTGGGCTGTGATGATGGTTGTTTTACTGGCTGCTTATAGGAAACACACCCACCCATATTCATAGTATGGAGTCTGAGGATTAGTAAACTGCTCTAAATAAGAATAGTTTAAGGCTGGGTGCAGTGGCTCAAGCCTGTAATCCTAGCACTTTGGGAGGCCAAAGCAGGAGGACTGTTTGAGGCCAGGAGTTCGAGACCAGCCTGGGCAACATAGCAAGACTCTGTCTCTACAAAAAATAGAAAAATTAGCTGGGCATGGTGGCACATGCCTATGTGCCACCAGTTATTTGGGAGGCTGAGGCAGGAGGATCACTTGAGCCCAGGAGTTTGAGGCTGCAGTGAGCTGTGATGACATCACTGCACTCCAGCCTGGGCAACAGAGTGAGACACTCTCCCCCCAAAAAAGAATAGTTTAAATACGTGAAGCTGACTGAGAGTTTATGAATAGCATTTAAGTTATTTTAAAAATATTAGTTATGTGTTACTTCAAGTCCAAATTCCTACAAAAGGAAAATCATTCTCAGCGGAAGCAGAGCTCAGGTGGTGATACAAGCGACAGGGAACAACTGTAAATACAGGTGAAGCTTTGCTCCCTCACCAGCTGCTCACCTCCTGCTGTATGCCCCCTCCCCCCAAGTTTCATGGAAGACAATTTTTCCACTTAGCAGGGCGGGGGGCAAAGGAGGGGTGCCACCATGGGATGGGGGCCAGGGCTCTGCTGCCCAGTTCCTAATAGGGGATTGGGGACAGCAGGGTTAGAGAAGACTAGATTTCTCCAAGCTACATGGCTGACCAGAGCTAAGCTTGAAGCAGAGGCTGGGTTGGCGCCAGTACCGAACACTCCCTGAAAAGCATATTTAAACAAGCTACTGGCCTGGAAGAGCAGAAATGCTTAGACACAGCCTCATGACCAAAAATTAAGCAAACCACCTGGTGACCCAGGGACTGAATCCATAATCCTGAAAAAGAAGAACAAGTTGGAAGACATACATTACCCAACTTCCAAACTTGCCATAAAGCTACAATTATTAAGACTGTTTGATGTTGGCATAAAAGTAAGCATAGATCAATGGAACAGAACTGAGAGTTCTGAAATAAACCCTTACATTTATGGTCAATTGATTTTTGACAAATTGCCAAAACAAATCAATGGAGAAAGGATCGTCTTTTCAACAAACAGTGCTAAGAGAATTGGCTATGTATATGCAAAAAAAAAAAAAAAAAGAAGAAGAAGAAGAAGATAAAGAAAAGGAACTTAGACTCTTACTTGACAATATACATAAGATAACTCAAATTGGATCCTAGAATCCTAGACCTAAATTAAGAGTTAAAACTATTAAAAATTCTACAAGAAAACACAGGGGAAAATCTTTGTGACCTTGGATTAAACGAAGAGTTCTTAAATACAGCACAAAAAGCACAAGTCATAAAAAAATTATTAAATTGGACTTCATTAAAATTATAAATGTTTTGTTCCTAAAGACACAAGGAATTGAAAAGATAAACCACAGACTAGGTGGGGGAAAATATTTGTGAATCATATATCTGATTAAAAACATTTGTATCTAGAATATATAAAGAACTCTTTCAACTCAACATAAGAAGACAAAACAATTTAATTTTTAAAATGGCCAAGAATTGAATAGACATTTCACCAAAGAAGACATATAAATGACTAATAAGCACATGAAAAGATGCTCAACAGCATTAAACATCAGGGAAATGCACATCAAAATCACAATGAGGATGCCACTACACATCTACTCGAATGACAATATTCAAAAAGACAAACAATGCCAAGTATTGGTGAGAATGTAGAGAAACTGAAACACTTATTCATTGCTGATGAGAATGTGAAATAGCATAGACACTTTGGAAAACTATTTGGTAGTTTCTTAAAAATGAAGTAGATAATCACCATATGACTCAGCAATTTTACTCTTGGACATACACCCAAAAGAAATGGAAACATATGCCCACACAACAAAGACTTGTACGTCAATGTTCGTGGCAGCATTAGTCATAATAGCTAAAAATTGGAAACAATCCAAATGACCATCAACCAGTGAATGGATAAACAAATATTCTATATCCACTATATCCACGAGTATTCCAATATATGGAATACTATTGAATAATAAAAAAGAACAAAATACCAATGCATGGTATAATATGGATGAACCTCAAAAACGTTATGTGAAGTGAAAGCACCAAACTCAAAAAATCATACATTGTATGATTCCATTTATAGGCAATATCCAGAAAAGGCAAATTTATTAGACACGGAAAGTAGATCAGTGGTTGAGTAGGGCTTGGGGAGGGAGTATGGGGGCAAAGATTGACTACAAACAGGCTCAAGGGAAATTTTGAGAACAGTAGAGAAGTTCTAAAACTAGATCGTGGTTGCACAACTCTATAAATTTACTAAAAATCTTTGAATTATGCACTTAACAATTGAGAATTGTATGGTATATAAATTACACCTCCATAATGCCATAAATTTTTTTATTAATAAAAGTAACTAGAGGAAAGACCACAGATAAATCTAAAGGAAGCAGATGGAGGGAAATAATAAAAATCCTTACAGAAATTAATTTTAAAAGAAAACAAAAAAATCAATAATGCGAAACAACACTAGCAAAGGTTGGATCTTAGGGAAATAAACTCAAAATGGATAAATAACCTGCAAAACTGATCAAGCAAAAGAGAGAAAACACAAAATTAAATGATGCTGAGAAACAGGCACAGCAGAAACAGACAAAAGAAGGATACAGATTTATACATAGGCCAGGGAAGACTAAGTATAATACCAGAGTGTTCATAGCAGAGAAAATAAATCAATTTGACTACTCTAGAGAGTAATGAGAAATAACACTGTGAACATAAGTAAGAAATTATATACTTTATGGGTTTCAAAGTAAATACATTAGAAAAAAAAGACAAAAGCTTTTGCAAAGATTACTCATCTGGAAAAAAAAGAAAAACGCTAAAAGATATCCTAAAATATGGTAAATACGGTGTCTTCAGTCTGTATATATACTACCCACAAAATACTTTCTATAAATAGAGCAAGCTCAATCCTTAAATCCTAGTAAATTTTATGTGGCATTTGCCACATATGATTTCTGTGGAAGGAAAGTGATGTTCAGTTAGAACCACAGCCCACACTGAAGCAGTATGTAGAAATTACATCCGCATTCATGGCCCACGGTGAAGTGTGACCGTAGAAAGTCCACACTACAAATCCAACTGGATCAAGATTTTCCAAATAAGCCATTGCTTTTGAAGAAGAACCAATTCTAGTTTGTTATGATTACTGGATGTTAACATCCATCTATCAAAACCACCAAGTACAAGAAGAAAGTCAAATCAGCAGTTCATTCATTATCATAATTAGTAACAAGTTGAGCCACCTAAACCGGAAATCCACTCACCCTGAGAAGCAAGCTAGCCTTTCAGCAGCCCCGTGGCTCTCTCCCATCGCAGCTCATCTTGTCTGATGGAGACAATACCGCTTCCAACTGCTTGACATTTACAGCATATCCAAAATCATTACATATGGTGTAAATTTTCATCCTCGATAGAGATGGCTCCATTTCTTTAATTCAGCTGACATTTGTGGAGTGTATCTTCTGTACAACACTTTGGGGGTCTCTGTAGGGGAACAAATGATCCATGAGCATGATACAGCTCCACCCTTTTAGGTTTCAGTCTAGTGAGAAAAGCTGAACTATAAATAAATGCTCAGATATAAGGTAAATGGTGAGACATCTGGCCAACGAAGTTCAGTCCTACCGAGAAGACCTGGGAGGGCTCCGGAGAGGTGGGGAGGGGGTAGGAATTAAAGAAATGGATCTGGCAGGTGACAAGGCAGAAATGATGATGTTCAAAGACAAAAAAACCACTTGAATAGTGAATGGCTCAGAGAAAAGAAAGTGAAAAAAGCATAGGAGCAACAGTGAGCAGATCTATAGGGTTAGATTCTGGGTTCAGAGGTGAAGAAGGTAAGAACTGCAGGGAAAGCCCTAAGAAAGCAGAAGCATCTGAAACACCAAGCAGAGAAGACGGATTTCGGTCTCTGAGTGGCAGGGAGTCATTCCAAGATTTTTAAGAGAAGTGAGGGGAGCAATGCCATCAGATGGGGTTTGAGCCCATCTCTCTGCCGACTGAGAGAGCAGAAAGACTGAGCAGGGAGCCCAGGTCTTCAGCAGTAATCCAGGAAGATAGCATGCGAACCGGAGCGAGGACAGCGAAGACAGACATAGGAAATTATGGGGCACAGGTTTCACAGGTAGAAACTCCTCTTCCAAGGTCCAACTCAGTCCCTGCTTCACAAAGAGCCATTTTTGTCCCATTTACGTCAAAATCATAACTTGGATCAACCCGAATTCCACTTATTACCTGGAAAAAAAAATCATAATTTGGCAAGGTCTTTTTCTCTTTCTTTCTTTTTGGACATAAATAATGTAATACTATCAAATTTTCTTTCTCTTGGGTAGAGAATTCTCCCAACCTAGATGAGCACATCATCTCAAAGTTAGGAGGCATCACTTGCTTTGAACAAACCCCACACTGTACAACTTACTACAGATATTTTACATGAAAGTCTTTGATGACACAATTCTGGTGCAAGACTAGAAACCCATTCTCCAAAGTTCAAAAACTGAGCTTGAACATAAGCTCCTAGGTATCTAAAGGTAGAAAGCAGCAGGCATAAAAATCTCAAAGCTCACATCTCTGATAAATTCAAAAGGCTAATGAGTATTGAATCCTTTACCTGTGTTTCCTCGGGTCAGCTTTCTATGTTCCTAGCGTGCACAAAGTGCTCGGGGAGCTCCCAACTTTGTCACCAATGCACTCATGGCAGGAACAGTAATGCAATATAATTATAATTCAGACTTACCGGTGTGCAAAATTTATTGAAAGATTTTTATCAAAGAGACTAACAGCATATTGAGTATCTTTGGAGCACTTCTCAATATTAGATATTTTACAATTCTTTCTGTGGATCAATCTCACAACGACCTGGTGGAAAAGGGTCTGTGACTGCATTCCCGTTTTGCAAATAAAAACAAGTCTCATATGATAAGGCAGATCAGCAGCTCTCTGCTCCGTGATTTGAAAGTAATGATCACTCTTCGACAAACACAAAATTTATGTCTCTCTATTGTTATGGGCTAAACCGTGTCCCCCACCAAAATTCTTATGTTGAAGTTCTAACCTCCAGTACCTCGGAATGTGACTGTATTTGGAGACAGAGTCTTTAAAGAGGGAAATAAATTAAAATGAGGTCATTAGAAAGGAGCCTTATCCAATATGACTGGTGCCCTTGTAAAAAGAAGAAATCTGGACACAAATAAGTGGAGAGGGAAGACCGTGTGAAGACACAGGGAGAATACGGCCAGCTACAAGCCCAGGAGGAAGGCCTCAGAAGAAACCAATTCTGCCAACACCTTAATCTTGGACGTCTAACCTCCAGAACTGTGAGAAAATAAATTTCTAATGTTTGAGTCACCCAATCTGTGACCCTTTGCTATGGCAGCCCTAGCAAACTTTTATATACAAAAATATAAATTATAAAAATTATAATATTATATGTAATATATAGTATTTTAAAATTTTATACAATATATAAATGATGATTTATATGTATTATATATTAGAAAATTTATAGGTATATGATTTTATGATGTATGTCAATAGACCATACAGACATAGTTTGCAGAAACAGAAAGAAAAGAGCAATAATAAGTGGTTTAATTGTTTGTCTACTCTGTTTTGGAAGGGCATAGAATTGGAAAATGTTGGTTTGTCACCAGCCAGCCATGTGATCCTGGGAAAATCACTTAATCTCTCTCAATTTCCATTTTCTCATAGGTTGACTAAGGAACTGTTAAACTAGGTGAGTATTTTTCCAACTATGTTGAATAGAGTCCTGGAGTTTCAGAAAGGTGTCCCAGGAACTGCCTGGAACAGCAAGAGCAGTTGCCCCTCTCCCTCTTTATTCTTTAGTGTTTTGCATAAAAACATCATAATTTATCTTTAATGAGAGAGCTTGAAAGAGAAAAACACAACTAGATGATCTTGAAAGCTGTTCCGGCCCTTATGATCTGCATAATTCTATTAACCAGTGGAAGCATCTTTGCTCATTAGTTCTGTGTTTGTATAATATCCAAGTACCCATAACAAAAAATGCAAATTTGTCAACCAACTTTAGGAATATTTATCACAATGTTACACAGGGTTTTTCAACCTCGTTGCTATTGAAATTCTGGCCTAGATCATTCTTCAGTGTGGGAGGCTGTCCTATGTATTACAGAACATTTAGCAGCAACCCTGTCTCTGCTTTCTAGATGCTGGGAGCACCACCACCACCACCATCCCACTCATGACACCTGAACATATATATCCCCGATGACTCCTGCCATGTTTCCCTGCCTCTAATCCCATCCTTCAGTCTATTCTCCACGTCAGAGACATGCCTTTCCTGAGGTGTTAGATCTTGCTGTGTAAACCGTTTCCATGACTCGTGATCCCATTTGGGGGAAGCATTACTAGTCTCTTCCATTACAAATAAGCCCTTTGGGGATCTAGCCCTGGCTATGTTTCCAACCTCAACTCTCACCGCTCCTCCGCACAGACCTTCTTATCCTAACACACTTCATATAAAATTCTGAAAGTTCCCCCAAATGTATCACACTCTCTCATGCCTCTCTGTGCCTTGCTCACACTGTTTCCTCTGCCCAGAGGGTCTTTCTCTCCACCAATGCCCACTCATCCTTCAAGGCTGAGCTTAAACATCCTTTTCTTCAAAAAAAATCTCATACCACCCACCAAGGCTGAGTCACCTGCCCCACCTTTACAAATCTCTTGCACTTATTCTTCCATCGGCTGTGGCTCTCATCCTAAAGCATCTTAATGGCGCGTTTACTTGTGTCTGAGTGTCCCCAGCTTGGAGGTTGTGTCTTGTGCACCTCCACATCCCAGCAGATAGCACAACGCCTGGCACATGTCAGTTGCTCATCTGTGTTTGATGAATGAGTGATGTAATGAGAGTAGATGAGTCACAGATTACCTGGCTGCTTCCAGCCTAATTATACTTCCCCTAACTAAATTGCTTTGCAACCTTTTTTTTTCCTAGGATATTTCTAGGTGATTAACTAGTTTATTTTGTTTTCCTGAGAACCATGGCTAATTAAGCTGATGTTTTTCCGGAGACATTCTTTTTCCTGTAAGTACCAACTAAGTACTTCATGGGCCCAGGCAATGCTTGCTTTTGTCACCTGTGAGCGCTGGAACCAGCAGAATGTCTGAAACATCATAGGTTCTCAGTGAATATTTATGGAATGAATGAGTGAATGAATGAATGGACCCCACCCTCCACTGCCCAATTTTACTCTTCAAGAAATGTCTTAGGCTTTGTGAATATTCTATGAAAAGAAGCAGGTAAAACTTATCATCAAATGCAGAATTATTCTTATATTTGGCTCAAGAAAAACATCAATGGCAAAGCCAAAAATAAGAGGCATTTATTAAATTCCCACACACTGAAGAAGGAAGGAAAATGTCTTTAAAAATAAATCCTGTGAACACTTTAATTTTTTGCCACAGTCAGAAAATACACCAATGAACTTGGATACCGCAGAAGAAAAAATGCATTCATCTCTAGAATCCTGGTAACATCTGCATCATGTTAAAACTTGGGTCATGGTTTTGTAGTGATGGGCTAAACTAAACTGTTGCAACTGAGATTAATTGACCATTTTCTCTAACGAAGTGCTCTCAGTACTACTAAAGCTTGTGCAAAAAACAAAAAAAAAAAAAACAAAAAAACCCACGTGGTTGGAGTTCCACAAGGAAATTCTTACTGCAGATGGACAGAATTGTAATCAAGTTCTGAACTGGAATAAACTTTATCATAATGTTCTCTACAATTCCAAAAAGATAAAAGGTTCATTTTATAGGTAAATATATATTTTTTTTACCCTGGGAATTTTCCAAATGGCAATTAATGAACCCAAAGCATTTTTCCATCATTATGAAATTGACTGATGTGAGTCGTGCAGCAATAGGTCAATGCTGAATTAAGTCTGAAAGCCAACTTTTCGCTGGGAAATAAGGAAAACCATGCAAACACTGCTCACCTTACATAAACAACAAAAGCAATGGAGTTTCCTACCATCCAAGTTCACCAATGATTAAACCAGAAAGACCATACCTATGAGGGTCAGTTCAATGTGCATTGGAATTCTACTATGCAAATGTCTAATTCTAAGATATGTTCATGTTCAAAAGACACAGTAAATGTAGATCTCTCTCAATCTGACAGATGGCCTCCCAGCATGGTAAGAAGGAGAACAATGGAATTGTACCAAATTTACCTCCAAAAGTCATTTCTTTACAGCAAAAAAGTGAGTGGCAAAATAAACCATTTCACTCCAGGCAGCTACTTTCACAGACAATGAAATAACCCCTCACGCACAGTGGACATGCAATCTGTTGTGAGTTGGTAAATAGCAAATGTGATTTTTTACATGTAACATGGGAATATCAAATTTTATTCCTGGTAAATAATATTTTGAAAATTGACAAAAAGTCTCTGAGTCATTTCAGCTCCATGTCCAGTATGCATTTTCTTATAATGGCAATAGAAAACTCTCAGCAATAAACCAAAAGGACAGACCTGAATACAGCAATCAGAATATACAAAATAGTTGCTCACAGGAAACAGTCAGTGCCAAAGGGCTATTGAAGACGTAAGTATTGTCAGCAACTTTGCATTCCATATTGCTTATCTAAAATGTGCTGGAAATACATTAAGAATAAAAAATTCTGCCTTTCTCATACTTGTGCCACCATTTTTCCATTTCTCCATCCTTGGTATTGGTTTATCTCTAACTGGTAGTAGTTCCTGGTATCATATTCAGGTACAACAGTCCAGAGAAAGAAAGGAAGGATGATATCTTTGTTATATAATGACTGCTTTTCCTTTGGGTAGACACCCAGTAGTGGGATCGCAGGACAGAATAGTAGATGTACTTTTAGTTCTTTGAAAAATCTCCATATTGTTTTCCATAGAGGTTGTACTAATTTACATTCCCACCAACAGTGTATGTAAGTGTTCCCTTTTCACCACATTCGCACCAACATCTATTCTTTTACTTTTTCACAATTAACAATTGTAAAGATATAGAACCAAACTAAGTGCCCATCAACTGATGAGTGGTTAAAGAAAATGCAAGATATATATATATATATATATATATATATATATATGCAATGGAATACTACTTAGCCATGAAAAGGAATGAGGTAATGTCTTTTGCAGCAACTTGGATGGAACTGGAGGTCATTATCCTCAGTGAAGTAACCCAGGAACAGAAAACCTTATACTGCATGATCTCACTTATAAGTGGGAGCTAAACTATGACTACACAAGGGTGCACAGAGTGGTATGATGGACATTGGAGACTCAAAAAGGGGAAGGGGTGAAAACTTACAATGTACACTTGAGTGATAGGTATGCAAAAAGCCCAGACCTCACCACTGTACAATTCATCCCTGTATCAAAATTCCACTTGCACCCCCTAAAGATACAGACATTTCTAAAAAAAGGAAAGAATGAAAAATTAGTGCCTCCCTTGTAACTCTTTCTTAAGAGAAAACAAACATTTCACACAGATCCCCCAACGGAATTACCTTCAGGTGCCATTTTCTACGCTGATTCACAGGACTTCTTTAAACCAGGCTCTGGAAATATGAATCTGATTAGCTCAGCTTTCTTTTCTGAGGCTATACTGAGTGCGGAGGAGTCAACCACAACGACCACTGCAGGGAAAACATTGCCTCCTCCTGCAGCCTCTCAATGAGGAGAGCTCAAATCCCTGGGACAAGACAGATCCCCAGTGGAAGGAGTTGGGTCCTTGAATCACCGTGTGTCAGGAACATCCCTGCTGGCCATGGGGAACACCCACATGGGACCATTATGTGAGTGACAAACTTCTAGTGTGTTGAGCTCCTGAATCTTGGGTGATTATTTGTTGCAGCAGCTAACGCTAGGGTGTTTATGAAGGATTTTTGAGGCAAAATGAATTTGCTGAGGATAACTGAACTCATACTCAGGGATCCAGGTAACATAAAATGCTCTCTATGTCAACCGTAGTCATCATACTCCAAGGAATTTACAGTGAGTATTGACATCTGTCTTCAGTTCTTCTCAGGATGGAGCCTGTGAAATTTCCCCAGCATGGTCAAGGACTGAGTCCATGTCCTGAGGTCTCTCTGGAACATCTGCTTCTTGAGTCAAGGAGCCAGCTACTCCTCAAATCCAGGGGCTCCCTGTGTGCTCTATTGCTGCATTTTATGTATGGATTTCTACCGAAGTCCCTGCTCCCCTCCCGTACCCTTGCAAAATTCTGACCACCAGCCCATATTGCTGTATCTGACTGTCTCTCTAACAGTAGGATGTAACATGGATGTGCCGTGTTCCTTCTGTCTAATCAGACTGCCCTGTAGAAGTTGGGAAGGGTCAGAGAGGGGACCAGGGCATGGATGGTTAACTTCATTCACAGAGAAGACTTGCTTCCTGCTCAAAGTTGGAAACTAAAATTTCCTCCAATTTTTGTAGCATTGATCTGTTTAACACTATCAACCAGCCCTCCTACAGCAGTCATTTGAGATATTTCTTATTGATTTATACGTGGCCGGCATTGCTTAGTTTATGACTGAATAAAAAAGGAATCTTTTTTTATACTGTAGGACATATGCAGATTAAAACTGAGTAAGGCCAAAATGTAGAGTTTGGTAATTCATTTTGGAGAACACACTTCTTGAAAATTGAATGAAAACATTCAAGGACATTTTCTTCGGTCTTAGTGAGATATAATCCAAAAAGAACAGGGCATAAGAATGGTTCTTAACCTTTCAAAAGCATTGGGATGAATGAAAATTCTTCAAAGCAAAATGAGTATATTATTCCCTCCTTTATTCTATTCCTGTATCAAGACCAAGGGCTGGAGAGAAGTAGAAATGGAGAGGATGTTGGAATGCACCAATTTTTATCCAATTGAGAAAAGCAAAAGAAGGAGAATTTTAGGACTTTAGGTAACGACACAAGAGAGAAAATTGAGCATACCAAAGTTGAAGGCAACAACTTGAGAGTAAGATGTCTGTCATGACCCAGGCAAAGCCCAGAGATGAAACAGAATAAATAAATCAAAAAGTCAACTTTACTTTCTCTCATCTGTTCAATGAGAAGCTTGGATTCAGAGCTAGACACAATCACCTTTTTCTGGAGTCTGCAAAAATCTGTCTTCTGCCCAAATCCTGACTCTCACCACAATTTGCCACAAACTGTTTATTTCTTTAACAAAAAAAAATATAGCAACAAGATATATCTACAAGGCTCAGGTTTTCTACCAGGCTGTCATTATTCAACAAGTTCATACTTCTCTCCTAGGTTGAATTAGAAGATGACAGTTGTAATAACTCGTAAAAATTTCAAGGACACGGGGGATTTAGAGGGGGAAAGGCAGAGAACTTCCGTTTGCTTTCGTTCTGAAAGGAACCTGGACAGAGGAAGAAATTAATTTGTAGCAAAAATACAAATTCACCAGAAGAACAAATTCATTATCTAAAGCAACTCACTCCCCATGGAAGTTGCCCTAATTTGCCACAATCATTCAACTTAAGGACTTAAAGAGTATGTCATCGTGGAATGCCACAGGGGACTGTGCAAGGTTTCTGTGTCACCCACCTTATTTTACACATAAGGAACAAAAGGTCCAGGGTCAACCCATGACTTTCCCAAGATGGAATCAGGGATTCCGAAGCCTCTGACCAAGATCTCTGACTTGAAGGTTTTCTGCTGCAGTAAACTGTGCACTCATGGAAGATGCTCCTCGGTCAGAAAAAAATACCCACTTTCATCTCTAGGACACTTTTGAACTAGTGGATTTTAACTGAGGGAAAGAATAAACAAGGTCATGGGCATTCGAACAAGTTCAAAAGCTGTTTGCTTTTTCTGGGCAAAGTCTTACTGTTGGTCCACTTTTCAGGAATTTAATTAGTGTATTTACCTTTGAAAACACAGTTCTGTTCTCTTAAGCAAAATAATGCAAATGTGCACCCAGGTGCATTTTTATCTTATGAACTAAAACATATTCTGCTTGTCTTTCACAAGAATTTGTGAAGTCTGAACCACTTCCTTGGGAGACCATCCAAGTGCAGTACATGGGAGTTATACACTAACTCCATTGTGTCTCTAATTCCAACAGCAACTCTATATGCACAAAATCTGTGATCCATGGCATAAAACTTTGCCTTTAATTTTCTGCTTCTATGTAATTATTAATCATGTAGCCTCGCCACATGCAAATGTGTAATGGTGAGTGGAAAGGGGAAAAAAAACACGGAAATTCCGCAAAACTCATGGGAAAGGAAAAAAAGAGAAAAAGGTTTATTTTAATAGCTTATACATACTGGAATTTGCTGCATTTTCTGAACAAATATTTGCTAAAACATAATCAAGACTATTTCAAACTTCCTACTTCCTCTCGAACATTCTTTTCCAATGTCTTCATCATCAGTTTCACATGACTTTCATTTTTCCACCTTAGCTCTTATTTTAAAAGCCATTGAATGTACATAAAACAAAGTGAGATTATTAGCAAATTTTTATGTTTTGTGAGTTAAAAATAATCACTGTTCCAAAGTGAGAAAGGAAATTAGGGAGACGAGTGAATCAGAGGGCAAGAGAAATGAGTAATGCAAAAGGGAAAAAGGAAATTATGGGAAAAGCACAATCTTGCAGTATGAGCAAAGGAATTTGCTAAAGAAAATTACTGTCCTAATCATAGAAAGGACAAGGTTGTAGAGAGGTCTTGTTGGCCTTTTTAAAACGTTCACGTGAGCTAAAATGTAATGCAAATATTGAAATGATTGTTGCAGATGTGTCAGGTGACCTTGATATCTACGTCAATGTTAGTCTTCTGTTGTACAGAACTGTTACTTTCATTTTTAATACTCATGTAGGTGAACTGAGGCATTTGAGCAATGCATGCATGGTGCTATATTGGGAGTTTTAATGTTAATAAAACTTCTTAGAATATCTTTTTCAAAAAGAAGAAATTAAATGGGTTCAATAGAGTTTTCTCCAGAAATAAAGTCTCAAATTTAAAAAAATAATAATAATCACTACTATTTCAATAAAAGCTGTAAAATGTAAGTATTTTCTGGATTTCATTATGGAAATATTGTAAAGCAAGGCAAAAAAACTCTAGACAGATCACATCATTATTCAGATTGCTCTAGCAATTAGTTTAAGGATGTGGAAAAAAATCTATAATAAGAACAGAGGCTGAAAAATGTAAGATTTACAAAAGATACTATTAATTGCTAGTAGCAGGCCGGGCTGGGCATGGTGGCTCACACCTGTAATCCTAGAACACTGGGAGGCCAAGGCAGGAAGATCACTTGAGGTCAAAGTTTGAGACCAGCCTGAGCAAGAGCAAGACCCCATCTCTACAAAAAATAGAAAAAATTAGCCAGGCATGGTGGCACATGCCTGTAGTCTCAGCTACTCAGGAGGCTGAGGCAGGAGGATGGCTTGAGCCCAGGAGTCTGAGGTTGCAGTGAGTTATGATGACACAACTGCACTCTATCCTGGGCAACAGAGCAAGACTCTGTCTCAAAAAAAATCAGCCTGAATCAGCATCTCTTTCTAATCCAGAAAGAATTCTGGATTAATAATACATCAGTGATTTTACAGGGACTTCAGAGTTTTGTTTGTTTAAAACACTGCAATTCTTTCCCAACTTCTGTCAAAAATATGTTGCCCTGTCCCTATATTCACTTGTCTACTCTACTGCTTGTCTTATTCTTTGCATCCATCCAAAGAATATTATTAAATAGAGAAGAAGAAATTAATGGAAACTGAGAATGAGAGAGACAGAGAAAGAAGGAAGAAGAGAAGGAAATCCTGAAACTGATTCTATATATGAATCTTCAACCTTCAATTTAATTTATTCAGCTTTTATGACAGTAAGTGACCCATCAGATCCTATGCAGTCACTCTAAAAGGACCATTTTGTCACTGATGCATTAATAGGTGATCTGATGGGCCATGTAAATTGGCCCTGAGAAATATTTACTGGGCTAAAAAGAGTCCAGGGCTTATGCACTGATGAGTCCATAAGGAATATTCCGTTCCACCTGGCAGCATAAAATGGAAAAACAAGATTATCAAAGAGGTCAGAATTCAAGCAAATGAACATCAAGAATTTTGACTTTTCTTGTCAACCATTTAACTTATTCCCTCCATTCATAAATTCATAAATTTTAATCGAAATAAGCAGCCAACTTTGCCCTTGAGGACATTGCTTCCCGAAGGGTAGTTCGGTATCAACTACACACAAAATATTTTTTTGCATCAGGATATTAACAAACCCTACCTGAGGATCCTCCTGTTTCTCTAGGTTTAATGTTCTTCATGTTTAATTTTTAAATTGATCCGATTTATTGAGTACTCACATCCAGTCTTTCCTCCTTCTTTTTGAAGACTATTTCTAGCTTGCCTCTCTCATTATCTCTACCAGTGGTCCCCAACCAGAGTAGTTTTGCACCCCAGGGGACACTTGGCAATGTCTGGAGACACTTTGGACGGTCACTGTGAGGGAGAGTGCTACTGGCATCTAGCAGGTAGAGGTCAGGGATGCTTCTCTGCATCCTACAATCCATGACTGCCCCGCAACAGAGAATTGTTTGGTCCAAACGTCAGTAGCACCAAGCTCGAGAAACCTTGATCTATGTGGTGTTGTTCATCCAGACTTTGAGACCACAACCTGGCTTGGCTGTCCCAGCAACTACTCAAGTGCAGACCAGATCTACATCTTCCCCAGCATGTAGGTATAATTTAAAGTCAAGAGACTGGATTAATTCTTCTGGGAAATGAGTGCAGGTAATAATTATTTTTTTAATTACTTGAAGAGGTCCAAGGACTGTGTCCATGGCCATTTGCATGTGTAGTGGTTGAGGAGAGGAGAAAGAATGGGCAAAGGAGGCTAAGAGAGAGAGGCCAGAGGACTTGGAGGAGAACCAGGGTGGGGGTGTCCTGGAAGCCCCGTGCAGACAGTGTTTCAGCAGAGACAGCCGTCAGCTGGACCAATGCCTGGGAAGTCAGGCAAGGTGAGGACAGATAAATGGTGAATGGAGACCACCTCATGGATCCCATGAATGACTTTGAGATAAGAGTGGGTCCATGAGGCAGCAGGGACAGAAGCCTGGTTTGAAAGTATTCAAGTGAGAATCAAGGTGAAAATTGGGAGGAACAAAGACAACTCTTTCAAGAAGATTGTCCTGCTAAATGCTTCTGTTCCCTAGAGCTCTCTTTGCTTACCCTTTAGTTACATTAAAGGATGCTTTCTCTCCACCAGTTATTTCACATGTTTCTCCCGTAGACATATCTTTGAGTTGGCCCGACACTTCAAGATGTTCTTTCCCAATGACAGCAAAGGACAAGGGGAGCTCCTTCTGTGTGGCTCACCCATCAGCCGGCAGTGGGACCACGCGCACCCACATTTGGACCCAGTCTACAATGAAATGCCGTGTCTGCCTCTTTACTGAGCAGATGTGGTGTGTTTTTGCCCCTAATGTTAAAACCAGGCTCAAGAATGGTCCAAAATAAGCAATGGGCTGTCATTAGATATTTTCCCTATGCCACGAAAAGAATTCACACACCAGACCCATACGGTGAAGAATCCAGAAGCATCTCACGTTCAACCAAACAGCCAGTTGCTTGCTGCTCAAAAGGACTGTTCAGTACCTTCAGGTCACTCATGAATTTCTTTAGTTATTCAGGAACTGAACTGCTTTGAGACCTCTGGGCCTCTGTTACAGCACAGAGCCAAGTATTACGTTACAAGTGTGAAAATTAATCATAACAATTAGGCAGGGAAGGGAAGTGTCAAGTTCAGAGTTCCTGCAGCAGAGTTAGGTTACCACACACGGATTATGCAGAATATTGTTGTAGTTAATTTAGTTAGGGCCAGATTGGGACCTCAAATGCCTACATTTTTAATTTCCTTGGTGGTTTTTAAACTCTGAACTGCTATTCTCTAAACCACAACAACAAAAATATTGTTTTAATCTGCATTTCAGTCACCCAGATCCCCTCTCCATTGCATTTCTTAATGAAGATAATCTTACAGTGGTCACTTTTAATTAGGCAAAAATAGACACTGAGCTCAAAATATGCCAATTCCAAAATGTTGCTAAGCCCTTCGCAACATGGACAATGCTTTTTACCTAAGCACATTCTCTTCTTTCACTTCTAGAAAGGGCCAAGCTGTGCGACCAGGTGCTAAATGATTCAGGAAGTGCAACCGAAGTTCAGCGAAGGAAGAGGTCCCAGGGGCACAGTAGTGGGAAAGTTTTTTGAAGAATTCAGGCTTTGAGTGAGACTCTGAGAGAGAAGTGGGCTGTGGAGAGGTGGTGGGGGATGAGAGGATGTCGTGGCTGGAGGAACAGCATACGCAAAGGCACGGGATTTAAGTGATTACGTAAAAAAGATGCAAGATACTGTCCCAGACCCTGGGAGATAAACAAAGAGGATAGAATCTGTCCTTAAGGAGCATGGAAGCTAACTGGAAAATACACACGGAATGAGTTAGAGATACACTCCAGAATGAGAGGTCACCATGCAATGCATTTCAATGACAGCGTTGCCAGGAGCAGAGACGTGACATGAGGACAGCTGAGAACGGAGAGATTAGCATGTGGGAGTCTGGTGAGGAATAGAGTGGAAGATGCAGGTGGGGCTAAGCGAAAGGGGGCCTTAAAGCCATCCAGGGCTTGCATTCGATAGAGTGAGTCATAAGGAATCCGTGTGTGTTCTTGGTCCAACAGTCAGCACAAAGGAAGCAGAGCTTCCGTTCACACAACTACTTCAATTCCGTTATTTTCATCTTGTCCCCACAACCATCCTGGAAGAAAGGTAGAGCAAATACTGAACCAATTTAATGGTCAGAAAATCAAGACTCAGGTGTATGAAGAACACAACCACTAGTGCTCTCGATGTCAAGTCCAATGTTCTTTCTACTCTTGCTTACGTCCGTGAGGCACATTTGATTCACTTAGCTTTTACAGAGGACCTGTCTGTCTGACCTGCTCACATACACAAATGGTCCCCAACTTATGATTTTTTGACTTTAAACAATGGGTTTATCAGGGTATTAAACATATTTTCAACCTATGATATTTCCTACTTATGCTGCGTTTATTGGGAGGTAACCCCATCATAAGTCAAGGAGCACCTGTATTATCCTAGGGTTCCAGTAGCACTCAGGAAGTATTATTCAGAAGTGATGCAATGGGGGACTGGGTTGGTGGATCAATCATTGATCACAATGAGGAAAAATGAAGAGAAAAGGGATCGATGCAATGGAAGAACCGGTAAGACTCCAAAGACTGAGAGTTAGGCACTTTCGCCTCCATGGGCTCCTTCCTCCACAAACATAAAGAAAGAAAGAAAGAAAAATATTCAGACTAAGGTATTGGTGAAAGAAGAAAGAAAGAAAAAGAAAGAGGGGGGGAGGAAAGGAAAGAAGGAAGGAAGGAAGGAAAGAAAGAAAAGAAGAAAAAGAAAGAAAGAAAAAAGAGAAAGAGAGAAAGAGGGAGGGAGGGAAGAGAGGAAGGAAGGAAGAAAAGAAGAAAAGAAAGAAAGAAAAAAGACTGTATATTTTATTACTATTACACCGGCATAAAGATGAATGTATTAATATTATATATTAGAAAAAAGTTTTACCTAAATTTTTTCTTCATATTTTAAAAGACATTAAAACATTTTCATGGGCCCCTAAAACTATCATAGTCCCTAAGCATTGTGCTTACAATGCTTGATAGAGAAATCTGTCCTAGTTGAGGGGACAGAGGGAAGATAAGAATTTCAAATGACTGCAAAACTTCTAACAAGAGAACCTAGAAGGATGATAGCACCTCTAAGAGAAGTGAAGAAGTTAAGAAGAGAAACTCATTTGAAGAGGAAGACGATAATTTCAATTTTGGACTTGTAGAACTTGAAGTGACTAAAGAAATCCAGATGGAGATGGCCAGGAATTAATTTGAACTGTAGCATCTAGGTTAAGCATATTTGAAAATCAACAGCATGAAGGTGTTGATGAAAACCAGGGAAGTGAATGGTCTCCCCCAACAAAGGGGGTTATAGAAGGAGGGACTGTGGGAATGGTAGTTCCTTGTGGATCGTGTGATTGGGATTACGGCTATACGTTATTTTCAAAATGGAATCCTAATTAGAAATGGCATAATTATGAAAGTGAAAATGAATACAGCAGCCACATCCTTTTTATTTTTTCTTCCTGTGTCTTCACCAACCCAAATACCCAAATACACACACACACACACACACACACACACACACATACACACACACACACATACACACACCCCTCCAAGCAAAGGCATTTGCCGAATGAAAATGCACAGACTCAAGATCAAAGGAAATGATCTAGCAACTAAGCAACCAGAGGCAAGCACAGCAAACCTGGCAAAGCAAAAACTACAAAAAGTACTTTTAAGGGTTAAGAAATGAACAGATGAAAATGCAGAGCCTTTTTTTTTTCATCTCAAGAAAAATTTCCTTTGTTGGATAAACTACGAGCTCCAATGTGTACAATCCAAATCATCATAATCATTGTCCCTGATTTTGTTGAGGTAGGTGTAGCTACTGGCAGTCGTACTTACAATTTCTTATGAAATGCTTGTTTTTTGTACTAACATTTCCTTAAATTACCACTGATGAGAATTGCAACGCATTTCCCCTGAGGCTGCAAACACTAGGTATTTTGGTGCAATTGCAGTAACCCACTCAGAAAACAGATGGATTTGTGAATGATTGATGGATGAACAGAGAGGTAGTTGTTTAAGGTCAGTCATCTGAATCGTGTCCTGCGAGAGTTCCCATAGAGTTACATAGGATGAGAATCTGAGCCAATGTTCACATGCCTGATTACTGAAGTAAGAACAGCTGCATTTATTTCAACATTCTCAGCTTCACACATACATACATGCCAGGGAAGCTCAGAGGTTAAAACGTAAGAGGAAAATCATAAGTAGGATAATAAGAAAGTAGAACTGAAAAAAAATACCCTGGAAAATTAAGCCCATGCTTCAGCTAAGCTGGAAGATAAATCTGCATAAATTACTCAAATACAGCACAGAGGAAAAGAAGAATTGTGAGAAATTATGAGATATGGAGGAAAGAATGAGAAAGTCTAACATGAATCTAATTGGAATCTTAGCAAGAGAGAGTAAATGTGCAGAGAAAATATTTAAAGAGGTCATAGCTGAAATTTTTCCAGAACCAATTAAAGTCATGAATCCACAGAGGAAACACAAAGTAGAATAAACAGGTAAACACACACACAAAAAAACCAATAATTCTTCATAGTGAAGTTGAGGAACAATTTTAAGAGAGAGGGAGAAAAGATCTTAGAAGCACCCAAAGAGAAAACTTAGACCACCAAGAAAGAGAGGAAAACAAAATAAACAGTTAGATAAACTGCAGACATCTCAGCAGCAATAATGGAATACAAATAAGAGTGGAATATCTTCAAAAAGTTGAGACATTTTTCAGACAATATAAAGTGATTATTGATCCAAACTCTCTTTCAAGAAAAAAAAATAATAAGGAAAACAGTTTTAGATTTTTTTTTTTAAATCTGAAAAAATTCTAATGGAAGAACATTAGAAAGAAGAATAACGATTCCAGAAGGAAAGCCTAGAATATGAGAAATGGTGAACAAAGGAATTGGTAAACGTGGATAAAACTGCATGTAAGAAACACAAACAATAAAAAACAACATTGAATCCCAGCAACTCAGGAGGCTAAGGTCAGAGGATTGAGGCAAGGAGTTTGAGACCAGCCTGACAATGTAGTGAGATCTTGTAGCTAAAAAAATAAGAAAAATTAGCCAAGCATCATGACACATACCTGTAGTTCCAGCTACCTGGGAGGCTGATGCAGGAGGATTCCTGAGCCCAGGAGTTCAAGGCTGCAGTGAACCGTAATTGTGCCACTGCACTCCAGGCTGGGTGACAGAGCGAGACTCTGTTTCTAAAAAGAAAAAAAAAAAAAAGATTTATAACATCTAATTGGTGAGGTTTACAAAATAAAAGATAAATCTAAAAGACTGGACAACAATAGCAGATGAGCATGAAGGGGTGCCGGGAGCTTGGCTATAAGTCCTTGTCTTTTTCCAGAAGAGCATGAAAATTGTTGCTTTTTAAACACTTAATAAGTATATCTTCAAAGGAAACCAACAAAGAATATAAATAAATTTCAATTTGCTTATATTTGGAGATGAAATGAAATAGTTGGGGGCAATACAAAAGGCAGCAAGAAAGAAGAGGGTGGAGGAAGCATAGAAAATGCTTCTAGCAGGGAGTAAACAAAGTGGTTAGATGTAAATCCAATGACGGACAAAACTCGCGGATCAAGGGACATGGGACAATCACAACTCTTTGGACAAATGAGATCTTGTCATGGGAAAAAAAGAAAGCAAGATCCAGATAGCAAATAGCCTATTACTGAAAATTAAAGTGTGTATCACTAACATAGATGCCACAACTGTGCAGAGAATTGACACAGTGACCCGGTGACAGCAGACAGGACATGGTTTGAAGCCCCATCCTCCTGCTCATTGCCTGTGTGGTCTTGGGCAAATATTTAACCAGAACTTTATTTTCTACAGCAGTAGAATTGAGATAATAATGGCACCTACTTCAAAGTTATTGTGGATCGTATGAAATGATACACGCAAAGTGCTTAGTGTGGTGCCTGGCACAAGGATGGACGCGGAGAAACTATTGTTAGCGTGAGCTGGGGGAACCGCGGCAGTCCCCTACCAAGGGAAGTGGAGAAAAGTCCGAGTATTCCAGACTCATACCTGAACTGGGAAAATACTGGAAAAGACAGGGAATTGCTGCATATTGGCATAAAGATAAGCAGATAATTCAGAAAGCTGTATGGTGTGTTTCATGAGTTTGGATTTTTTGTGCCAAAGAAAAATTCAATGGTGGAAACCCCTGAATTTGAGCAGTGGGTGGGTAGAATTAGGAAAAGTAAAATGGTAAGAAGAACAGAAAATAGAAAAGCATGAGCAAAGCCTAAGAGACAAACTGAAGATGAGATGCAACTGGCTAGGGAGGGACACAGGTGGGCTGTCTGGGGAGCGGCCGGTCCCCTTAGCTCTCTCATTTCCTCCTCACCTCTGTGGTTCCTCCAGGACGTCTTGCTGGAAGTCAAAGATCACCATGAGAAAACATCTGTATCTGAAAACAGCTGTGTGCATGTTCATCTCATTAAGGATACTTTCTCAGAGTTTGGACATTAATGTTGTGTGTCACCAGCAATGTCATGAGAAATCCAGAGAGAAAAATGTGGTCTGTGCAATCGGGCGCCCTCAGGCAATAAAGCTTCTGTTTCAGACGGTGTCAAAACACTGCAAAATCCAAGGAGGCAGGGCCCGTTGCCAGAGCGGATGCCTGAACTCTCATTGTTGCTGGCTTCACAACTCTCACACACACAGGCACACACACAAGCACACACATGCATGCGCACACACATGCACAGACAGGTACAATGCATGCACACATGCCTACAAACATGCACGCATACACACGCACATGCATACGCACACCATACATACACGCACTACACGTGCACGAGCACACCTATTAACAAAATAATTATTTGAACACAGCAATTAACAACAACCAAATGTCCCTATATTTCATTTTATTTCAATTCTACATTTATATTCCTTGCACTCTTTCCAACGTTTGAATCATAAAAACAAGCCCTGTCAATGTTAAATTTATTTTAGGAATAATTAAATATATTCTTAAGGGCTTACATTATTCAAATAGTATTCTGTGCTTGAATCTGTCCTGAGTAATGAATTCATTTATGTATCTTGAGAATACAGTGATTGTAATTTAATAACTATAAAATTCTGTCTCTAAACATACAGTGAAATGTTCTATTACATTATTATATTATACTCGTGGTCAAATTATGGCTGTATAATAAAAAACATATTTCTGTGTAGGCCATCGAATACTATTAAATTTGAATAGAAAATCTTTGGCACAAAAAATCCAACACTGCAGAACACACCACAACAGCTTTCTGAATAATCTGCTTATCTTTCTGCCAATATATAGCTATTCCCTGTCTTTTAGAGTATTTTTCCAACACAATTATGAGTCTGAAATACTTGAACTTTTCACCACTTCCCTTGGTAGGACAATAGCGTAGCGGAAAGCAACGCTACATATAGAGTTTACCATAAGTTACTCTGGGAACTTTGTGGGGAAACATTTGTGTATGTGAGATTTGGAGATGTGTGTAGGGGAGTGGGTGTAGGTGTATGTTGGTGTGTGTGTGCGTGTTTTGGGGTATGCATGTGCATGTGTGTGTTCAGGGTGTGCTGATGTGTGCATGTGCATATGTGTGTTGGTGTGAGTGCATGTGTGTGTGCTGGTGTGTGTTTGTACATTGGGGGTGTGTTTTGGAGTGTGTGTTGACTGTGTGTGTGCATGCGTATGTGTGTGTGTTGGTGTGTGTTGTGTACAGTGTGTGTTAGCATGTGTGTGCTAATGCGTTTATATGTGTGTGGGAGTGTTGTGTGTTGGTGTTCATGTTTTTGTGTGTTGGAGTATGTGTGTGTTGAGGGGTATGTTGGGGGCTGTTGCGGGATGTTGGCGTGTGTCTTGGGTGTGTGTGTTGGGGTATGGGTGTATGTTGAGGTGTGTGGGTATGTGTTGGCATGTGTGCAGGGAGCGTGTATGTGTGTGTTCGTTTGTGTGCGTGCAATGGGAAGTGGGTAATCCAATCAGACAGCTAGCTCAAAGAAGTGTACAGTCTTGGCAATTTGCGTTTAGGTTTCTACACTAAATAATATAATTTATTAAGTGTATATGAGATTGTATCTTCTGTCAAAAATCTTTCAAAGAAAGGAGGTCTATACTGAATCAATAAATCTAAAATGTTATAAGAAAAGAGAAGTGGCTCAACAAAAACAGAATGAAGTCCAAGGTTTAGCATAAGTCAGCATACTTTTGAGGTTAAAAAAAAAAATACCTGCCCAACATCCAATAGATGTTATTCTCGGAGGGGGGAGGAGGGAGAGGGGACGGGTATATGCACACACAAAGAGTGCAATGCGCACCACCCGAAGGATGGACATATTTGAAACTCGGACTTGGGGGGAAGGGGGGAGGCAAGGGAAACATACGTAACCTAAACATCTGTACCCCCATAATATGCTGAAATAAAAAAAAAAAGAAAGGAAAAAAAAAGAAAGAAAAAAAATATCTTCAAGAAATCCTCTTTTATGACTGGCAAGACCCAGGAAGTGACCGTGTTCACACCGGAACACGAGCCACTGCTGTTACTGAAACGTTAGCACGAAGCTGGGTTGCAATAACCGTAGAGGATGATGTGCAAATGCAAAAGAATAGACCCAGAGCTCTAACTGGCTTAGGGTGATTGACCATCAAAGACATTGTGTCCAATTTTTGTCTCCACATTTTAAGAGAAATACAAAGACATGAATGAGGGCTTGGAGAAGACTGAACTTACCAAATACCGAGAAAACAGGACCTTAGAGAGAAATCACAGGACGGTCAGATAGAAGGAATGAGTTCTAGAGTTCCGCAGCACAGTAGGGAAATTATAGTTAGCAACAGTTTATTGTGTATCTCAAAAGAGCTAGAAGAGAAGATTTGGAATGTTCCCCATGCAAAGAAAAGGTAAATGTTTGAGGCGATGGCTATCCCAGTTACCCTGCTTTGATCATTACACATTGTCTTCAGGTGTCAACATATCCGTGTACCCCCAAAATATGTGCAATCATGACATATCAAGTTTAAAAAGAAAGAAAAGGAAAAAATTCAGGTGGTGTTTTTTCACTTGCATGTAGAAAGCAGAAGGGATCTGATTTCACTTTCGAAGTGTAGAGACATCAACTCCACCATGCACCTTCCTTAGAGTGGAGAAGCTGGGGCATAAATCGGTGCAATGATGGTGGTGGGTGCTGGTTATTGGTTCCGAGGAGGGGACAGGGACATCCTGATAGAGAACGTCTTACCAGGTTGGGATTCCTGCAGGAAACCTTAACCTCAGGTGTTAGTCTGCTGGTAGGAAGGGTTTTACCAAGGTATCATGCATCATACTACAGAAGTCAGTGCAATGGCATGAGCTCTTGGGTTCCAAGGCACACGGCCTGGGATGGCATCTCAGCTCTGCTGCTTACTAACAGAGGAAATTTGGATGAGTTATCTCACCCCTCTGTGCCTCCATTTCCTCATCGGTCATGTGAGGATAATGATCACAGGTACGTCCTAGGATTGGTGTGAGAATGAACACCACCATGGATGGAGACCATTCACCGGGAGTGTGGTCCATGGAAAGCCCTCAGTCAGGTATGGTAGACTTCACTCCACAGTCAACTGCAGATAGTCGACAAAATAGCAAAATAAGACTCAGGGACTTTCCAGGAACATGTTGTATCTCTGTTTAACCAACCATTTAAATGATTAATAGTAAGTGTGGGCTGGGCACAGTGGCTCACGCCTGTAATCCTAACACTCTGGGAGGCCGAGGCGGGCGGATTGTTTGAGCTCAGGAGTTCGAAACCAGTCTGAGCAAGAGCGAGACCCCGTCTCTACTAAAAATAGGAATAAATTAATCGGACAACTAAAAATATATAGAAAAAATTAGCCGGGCATGGTGGCGCATGCCTGTAGTCCCAGCTACTTGGGAGGCTGAGGCAGAAGGATC
>CAUYSK010048978.1:0-86580 GCA_963575035.1 Avahi laniger | reverse complement strand
GCCTTGAGGGCCACGCTCCTCTGATGGCACTAGGAAAGGATCTGTCCTAGTCCTCTCTCCTGGGTTCTGGTTTTTACTGGGCTTGTGACAGCATAACTCTAATCTTCACGTGGCATTCTTCCTGTTTCTTTGTCCAAGTTTTTCTCTTTTTTAGGAGGACATCTGTCACATTGGATTAGGGGCCCACCCTACTCTAACACGACCTCACCTTAACCAATTACATCTGCGATGACCTCACTTCCAAACAAGATCATACTCTGAGGTCTGGGCGTTAGGACTTCAACACAGGAATTTAGCCGGGCATCATTCAAGCCAACAAATGCCTTCTTGCCCTTCCCGAAGGCCATTTCCCTTTGGGGATTGACTTAGCCCAGACAGACCTGATCTCCTCTAGACAGCTTTCCCCAAGGCCTCTTCCCCCACCCACCGCACACTCGTGCCCCTTCCAGGGCTGCTGAAGGTACCCTTAGCCCGTGGAATTAAGGTGGTCTCTGCCCACGTGCTTCTCCCAGACAGACTGTGAATGTCAGGGAGACAGAAACCATATGTCTGTTGTTCATCTTGGCATCATCCTCCAAGCCTGGCATGAAGAAAGTGCTCCGTAAAGTTCTGGAAGATCTTGTGAACAAAGAAATGAATGAAATGCCTCATGGAGAGCCACTCTACAGCTCATCCATGCATGGATTCGCTCGTGTCTTGTTTGTAGAAACTGCTGGTGTCAAGGTGCTTTCCTTTGTAGGACGACATTGGCAGAGAAGAAACTGAAGAATTAAAATCATGGGCTTGGTGTCTGCAGGTGTGCTAGGACTCGTGGATTAGCTCGTTAAACCTCTCATCCGTATAATGATGTACTATAATAATCCCCATTTTACAGATGAGTCATCAGAGGCTCAAAGGTAAGTGACTCCACTGAGGTCCCACCGGTGACGGGAGCTCTCTTCTATAGGAGTCCACGTGGGTGCTGACTCTGCTGTGTCACCTGACCTGTTTGGGCCATCAGCCTCAGATCTCTTCTAAGTCTATTCCTGGAGAGCACCTTCAGCTATTTTGTCCTGTCATGACTCTGTGATGTGGACACTCCCACGTCTCTCACCCCTGGCTCCACCCTGACCTCCCACATCCCAGGGGGCTCCGGAGGCCACCTGACTGCTTTGTCCGGAGCCAGGCAGCTCCACCCAGTGCCTATTGTGACCTCAGTGGTCAGGCTGGCTGTGAGCTCGCAGGTGCGGAGAGCGTGGCCCCTTGGGGTGATTTGAAGACCAGGGCTGATGAAAGGGTGGCTGGGCAGAGGGGCAGTGCTCCTGCTGCAGCTGGCCCTGCTGCTGTCCTGGGCACGTGGCTCCCTGACACGTAGGTCTCTGTGGGTCCTTGCGGATGTGTCTGGTCAGGGTTCTCCACGTGAGGGGGCAGGAGAATCCCCTGGCAGGCTTCTGCCAAAGGCCAACTCCCAGGGGGTGGATGGGGAGCCGTGTTCCTCAGCAGCCCCCTGCCATTAAGCGAGGGGGGAGCTCAGTGGAGAGTTTCGGAGGCATAAAGGTGAGAATCGTCTGTGTAAAGGTGACATTTGAAGCCAAAGCGCATAGAGGGAGAAGTAGCCTGAGGATTGACCCTTGGCTTTTGGAAGAGGACAAGAAACCAGCGAAAGAGTCTAAGAAGAACTGGAAAGCACCTTAAAGATAATTTTTATCAAATGCTCTCATTTTATGGGTGAGAAAACCAACGACCCTAGAGGTAACCTGTTCCACTTTGGGGAAGTTCCACGACGTTAATTTTGATACTAAAGAATATACGAATTCCTTCGGCTCCTGGGACTCCCCTAAATTTCACACCCACAGAGCTCAAATTGTCCAAATCAGCCTCGATTCAGTGTAATTTCCAATAAAGTGGAAAACAGCAACAGGCAGAATTGTCATACTTCCTTCCGCCGGATTTTTCACACTCACCTGCAGCTTCGCCCGCTGATGCGAACCTGGCAAAGCCCGACCCCCCTGCTCAGGGTCACCCTGCAGGTGTCAGGAGGCCCATATGAGCTTCCTTCCTTGCATGTGCCTTTGATGACTCAGCTTCCCATGTGCTGGTCGCTGACCTCTCAATGCGCGCTAAGACATCATACAAGCCCTGTTTTTCAGGGGACAGTGAGGTATAATTTCAAACAAGTGACTGTTCCCGCTTTGGCTTCCTTCTGTGGGTGCAACAGCAAGATCTGGCCCCTGAGCTTGGGTTATGGGTCTTGCTCCTCAAAGGCCCTCATGGGGCAACCCTTCCAGGAAGCCAAGCTGTGGTGCAGGCAGCGGCCTCTACTCCCCACCGTCACTCCCACGTGTGGTGCCCGTGGCAGGCGGAAGTTTGGGGATCACATGTGTTCGCTGCATCTCCCACCCAGTCTCAGCCTGGCCCGGCCCCTGCTGTCTGTGTGCTTGGGGGTGAGGACAACTTGTGCTTAAGCTTCCTCCAAGCCAGCCAACCTTGACTGTGGGGTGCTGGCTCTTTCCTCCATCCTCCTCCTTTCTTCCTTTAGTATCATGTGGCCGAAGAATCAGTGTGAAACCTATGAAGATAGACACTTCTGGAATCCTAGGCGGGGAGCCTGCAGACGTCACAGAATTTCCATGGCAGGTAAGAATTCTTCGCAATGACAGCCATCTCTGCGGAGGATCTGTGCTCAGTGAGTGGTGGATTCTCACTGCATCCCACTGCTTCCTTGGAAGAGATAAGTGAGTATCGCAAACAGGACTTGTTTAAGTCAGTGTGGTGGAATATTTGCCCCTGGGTGCTTATTATTTTCCTGGGGTTGGTCAGCCAAAGAAAAAAATGCCAGGTGGCTAAACACAGGCCTCTGTGGCTGAAATCTACACTTTGCAGGGGGGACGTGAGCTGCTCCCCTCCGATGATGTTCTGCATATGGCCGAGTGGGCCCTAAATTGCAGAGCAAATGTCCCCTGGACTTGTTTGCATCTTGCTAAGTGCATGCAGCCCTGGTCCAAGCCTCTGGAAAGTTCTGTCCTAAGGCTTTGCTCTCACTGAGAGAGACAGTGGGCTGACAGTGGGCATAGGGTCAGAGAGTTCTTGAAGGAATGAGGACCCGAGGGCAGGGCTCCAGGCCTCACTGCATATCAGAAGCTCCCAACTTGTGTCCTCAAACCAGTATTTTTAGGAAGCTTCCCAGGTGCTTGTCCAGTTCAGCCTTTCTTACGAACCAGTTACATTTGTCGATGACGTGTGCCAGTTAGTTTGCCCAAGTAAGAAACTATCCGGCCAAGAGCCAGTCGCAGCGGGCAGGACTGGACTCACGGTCTGTCTGGTGCCGCCCAGCTGGGGCTCTCCTCCCAGCTCTGTGCCGGCGCACGGCGGCAGATGCCTCACAGCCTCAGACTGCTAGAATTATTTTCTCTTAAGAGTAACCTTTTCGTCTTCCACCACTGACATTTTTTCTCCTTGTTTTGAAAGTTACAACCTGGTGATCACACACAGCGTAAGCAACTTCAGTGTCACCAACTTCACTGGGGTGAAAGTGGACAAGCTCATCACTCACCCTTATTATGACAGCTGGATGATGGATAATGACATAGCTTTGCTCTTGCTCAAATCCCCGTTACCTCTGGGTGCCAAGAACTCACCCGTCTGCCTTTCAGAGGTCACCGACATACAGAAGTGGACCAACTGCTGGGTGACAGGATGGGGCGTGACTAGTGAGTGTTACAGGCCTAGCAGCCTGGGGCGGGCGGGCCCCTGGCAGATGCTGGACCTGGAAGCAAACTCTGGAGGCTCCGCTGCCCCGGAAGTCGGCCTGGCGGATCCGGGATGTCACGTTCTCCCTGAGGCCTCATCACGGGCCTTGTCCGCAGTGCGCATGGGTGCCATCCTTCCCGGGCCTTCCTGGGCTCTTCGTGTGCCCGTATTGTGGAACACACCCCTAAACAGGGCTCAGGGATAACCCAAGTGGAAATTTCCAGAGCCCGAGGGGTAACTTGAAGGAATTTTGAGGGTCACATTGGTGGGCAAAGGGGCGGCAACGTGAACTGGGCTTCCAGACATTCACCCCAGTCTGTATCAGCCAGAGCTGTCCTGTTCCATCGAAGGCCTGAGTCCCGCTGTCCTGTGACAAAGTCCCTTGTGGTTAAAATACTTGAAAACCACAGGCTGTGTGAATCGTTCGATAGCTCAGTTGGTAGAGCAGAGGACTATAGTGAAAACCAGGGTACGGAGACGAGATAAACTGAATAGAAATGTTTCCTCATATTGTTAACCTATAACACACTCCCCTGCCTCTTCTCAGGCAGCCCACAAAATAACTCCTTTGGTGTTTGTTCTTGGTAAACATGTCTCGCCCTGCCATCAGCAGAAAACACACATTTCAGTCAGCACTGCTCTTCCAGATAGGCACCCAGACGGCTGTGTCCTCACTCCAGTGCGATCCCACAGCTCAGAGCTTCGGAATCATCCTTCCTTCCTTGTTGGGAATCGCCCTTAGAAGCTTTTTGTGAGCTTCGAGAAAAGCCACCTTCTTCACTTAGAGTTCCTCCCACTTTGCTCAACACGTGTTCATCAAACCTCGTCCATGTCCCAGGCACTGGGGATTCAGCAATACACAGAGAAGGAAGCATCCCCATCTGTGGGAGGGAACATTCTAGGTGTTGGGTTCACCTCCTGCCCAGGCTGTGAACACCTGGCGGCCCTGACGCGGTTCAGGCCTGTGTTTATCTGCCACGGGCCCCACAACGTAACCTGCCATCACGGACGGGCCTTGTGTTCTAACAGATCTGAACCAAACACCTTCCCAGAGTCCTAGCTGGAACCTGGTGGCTTCCACAGGGTGGGACGTTGGTGTGTGCTAGCTGAGATTGATCTGGGGCCCAGTCCCAAGGAGCTCTGGATTCCGAGAGGGTGGGCTTGAAGGCTTCTAGACATCCCTGTCAACTTGTCCCCACTCCACTGTCCCAGTGTGGGTTGTTCTCTGGGCTACAGGGAAGGTCCCTTGTCATTGAGGTAAATAACATGAGATGGTGAGTGCTCAGCCTCGACCCAAAGGGACCTCTCAGCGCTTTGTCTCCATCTGCTTCTCCTCAGAGCGAGATCGTAAGCCAAGCTTGTCTCCAACCCTTCGGAAAGTCAACCTCGAGCTGGTCAAATGGAAGACGTGCTTCAATACTTTGCCCCTCATCACCAAGAACATGCTGTGTGCCGGGAGTGCTCGAGGTGGAAAGGACTCCTGCCAGGTAATGGGGCTGATCCTGCTTGCAGAGGGGTGGCCAACGTCCCCAGGGTCACCAGTGCCCTTCCTCCTCCTCTGGATAAGATGCTGGATGAGTGTCCTGTAGCTGCCGTAACAAATGACCTGGCTCACAGCAGCAGCAATGATTCTCTCACAGTTCTGGAGGCTGGACGTCTGACACCAAGGTGTCGGCAGGGCCCTACTTCCTCTGAAGGCTCTGGGGGGCCCTTCCTTGCCTCTCCTTGCTCCTGGTGGCCACCGACAATCCTTGGTGTTCCTTGGCTTATAGACGCAGCACTCCAATCTCTGCCTGTGTCTTCCCAAGGCCTCTTTTTCTCTTTTTATAAGGATACCAGTCAATCAGTGGATTGGGGTTCCCTGCAATCCAGTTAACCTCATCCTAATTTAACTCACTGCATCTACAAAGACCCTATTTCCACATTAGGTCACACTCTGAGGTTCCGCGTGGATGTGCATTTGGGGAGGGCGCTCCTGAACCCAGTGCAGATGTCCTGTAAGACCTTATGCAAACAGATACTCCGTAGCCAAGGGGAGGCAGTGAGGAGTAGTGGTTAGGGGAGCAGGTTCTGAAGTCAGATGACAAGGTTCCCCTCCTGCCTGTTCTACTTACTGTCTACACTTACTGACCTGGGCAGGAAATGTCCCCCATGTCCGGCCTTTTCAGATCTCCTTATCTTTAAAGTGGGAACACTAAGAGTTCTCACCTCTTTGGGCTGTTGTGAGAATTGAGTTAATGCCCACGAGCCCTGAGTAAGGTAACAGGAAATGTTAAATATATTGCTTTTCATTGATGTCTTTCAAGGCTATCCAATCCTCAGTAGTGTACACATTGCTTCCACAAATACATAAAAGTACTATGAATTAGCTCTATGAGACAGGCCTATTTCAGATGCGGAAACTGAGGCTCAGAGAGGCTGAAAGCCTTGCTGAGGACACACGAGCAAGATAAATGGCAGACCTGGAATTCTAACGGAGGCGTGCTGACTTCTGGGATCAGCGCCACCTTTTGGGTTCCAGTAAAAACCTGGCTTAGCCATGCCCAGATTTGCCTGGTCCACCGACCACAGAAGCAGTGGGAGCGGCCATTGACTAAATGCTTGCCACGCGTCGCACGAGACCAGGTGATGACGATGGAGATTTCCTTTGGGAACCAAATTGTCGTTCATCACACTGCGTTTGGCCAAATCGTTCACTTCCTTTCCCGACAGTCACAGAGTCACAGAACTAAAGTCCGCTCGTCAAAAGACACTGTCAGGGCTTGTTGCCTTGTGCCGGCTGCCCACACCTCAGCAGGCTACAGGAGTAACTTGCTACTATCCCTTCCACTCCCAAAGCACTCTTCTCTCCCAGGGTGACAGCGGAGGGCCTCTGGTTTGCCAGAAAAAAAAGAAGAAAAACATATGGTACCAGCTGGGCATTGTCAGCTGGGGCGTGGGCTGTGGCCGGAAGGACTTGCCCGGAGCGTACACGAAAGTGGCAAATTACCTGCTGTGGATTAAGAGGGAGACGACGCGGGCGGGGAAGCCGTATTGGTACGAGAGAGACTCTGGGTCCAGCGTGCCTCTCTCTCCCTGGGCCGCCTTGTTCCTATGCTTCTACTTTCTTTAAGATTAAATACCACACTGTCTTAAGAGCCAAGCGTTCTTCTCCGTGTGTGCGGTGAGGCAGAGGTAGGCCCAGGTTGCATGGAGTGGCTGCCGGGTGACTGACTGTGCCTGAGCTAATCAGACGCCTACAGGAGCACTTACAAGATGCCTGAGACCCACCTCACAGCCTGCGGGTCACCTAGAACTTGGAGGCAGGTTACCGAGTTCAGCCTGAGTCCTCTCAAAGGGTTTGGAGGGAGCACATTTCCACGGGGAGGGGCACACCAACGGCCCAGAAGCACTTGGGTCCTCTCGAGTTCCCGGCTTTTCCTGCGGACCCGCACAGCTCCTAAAAGCTTTCCTGGCCTCTCTCTGCCCCTGTAAATGACCTCGTTACGGACCGAGTCTAATTCTCAGCCTGGAGACAGAACTGGGGACACAGGACAACGTAGCCGGAGGGACTGCGTCAATTCGTCACCGCTCTTTCTGACCTAGTTTAGGGACTGTCGGTCTGGTGGCATCTGCTCCAAGAGGAAAAAACCTAACACATCAACACAGCCTGGGGGAGGGGAGCCGAGCTATTTGGGACAGGAGACGGGTCAGGAAAGAGAAAGTTTCCCTCTGGGTTTTAGCCTGTTTCTTTTTCCACTTCTGTCCGTGGGCTCTGCCCTAATTCTGTCTCGTTCCAAGCCAGCTAGAGCATTTGCGCGCAAGATGACAGAGACTCAACGCCGGTTTCATTAATTCCATGTGGGACAGACGGTTAGAAAGGCAGGGCCTGGACTCGTGCCTCCACCCAGGAACTGATGAGCCTCTGACCGATCCGGCGGAGAGGAGAACTGGGGCCTTCCAGGAATGCTGTTATCGACCTGGTCTCAGCAAGGAGCTTGTTCCCTTAATTCACTTGGGTTTTTTCCCCGAGCACCTGCATGGAATTGTGACTCTCCATTCCCCCTCTGAGCTGGAATAAAGGACAGTGAAGGTCCCGGAACCGGATAATAAGGACAACCGTCCTGATCGAGGCCCAAACAAGTGGAACCAGACCCGCCCGTTGCCTCGCAGGGGTCAGCGACGAGGTTGGGCAGCCAGACGTTCCAGCTGCGCTCTGAGAAAACAGCACGTTCTGCAGACCACATGGCGCGCACGGTGCTAAGGACATCACGAGCGCCATTGTTAACAACCGGGCGGGGGGATTCTTACTGTCATTCACACTGAATACCAGGTGCCAGACACCGGTTCTGCTACTCAGCACCCTGCCCTGACCCGACCCAGCCCTCACCACCCTTCCCAGCATTACAGTGGCCGAAATCTCAGAAACGCTGTTTCCCACACTCTTCGTGGCAATGTGGGTGGCGGCTGAGTCCTTGTCCAGGGCCTCACTTCACAGTGTGTCCGACGTCTTTGGCACCTCTGGAAGTGCTGGATTAAGTGGCCCCAAGGGTCCCGCCCGGTCCTATCACTCTGTGACTCTCATACAGCCCCCTCTGTAACCCCGGTTGCCGTCACTTGGCGCCTGCTCATTTCTCTAACGATGAACGTTTGCAGAGCGTCGCCCTTAACACAGAACTTCCACGCTTACCTCCTGGCAGTCTCGTAGGCCCGCGCCCGGCAGTCAGCACGCACTCCTCTGCAGAGACGAGGAAGCCTGGGCTGAGAAACACAAGTGCCCTTGCCCCGGCTGTGCCGACCAAAGTGCCCCGCTCTGCACGTCACCCACATGGCCTCGCTGACTGTCTTTCTCAGGCCACCCTCCCTGTTCTTCTTCCTCTTGCCAGTCCACCGTGCATCAAACCCAGGGCTCGGGCTTCGCTCTGGGCTTGTTTCCCAGGAAACCAGCTCCCCTTGGGAGCTCACCCAATGACGCCGTTTCCATTACCGCCTGGTGAGAGGGGATCCTAACCCCACCCCCCCTCTGGGCCCAGGTGCTGTCCCCGACCCACTGCAAGGCTGACCTATGATTCTGTGGGCTCCAGACACATTGCCTTCCTGCTTCCCTTCCTCCACACGGCCACGTGGTTTACAACTGCATTGCTACAAAGATGAATATATCAGCATACCTTAGAACATTTTCTTCGACTTTTTTTCCTTCCAGTCATAAAAGAAATTAAAGCATTTTGATGAGGCTCTGAAGGTGCTATAAGGCCCAAGCACTGTTTCTGTTCCATCTGAAGAATAAGGAGGCCTGGCCTACGTGATCGTCCGTAGTCTGGGACAGGGAAGTAGCCACGCAAAAGGGTTGCAGGGGACACGCCTGAGAGCTCTCATTGGGCTGGGAATAGTTCCTGTTTCCACCACCCAGAGTGGAAATCCTCACCATCCTCCCGGAATGGGGTAGAGTGCTCCTTAAGGGGCTTAGGTATTAGTCCTAGATTAGATGCTGCTCGGGTCCTATTTCAGAAAGCTTAAAAGCAAGGTCTGAAAGGATCGAAAGGTTTTCAAGTAACTTAACTGTGTCCCAGAATAAAGCTCAGGAGTACTTACAGAAACACAAAAATATCCAGCACCCCAAAAGGTAAAATTCACAATGCGAGGTAAAATTCACAACGTCTCTGGCGTCCAATCAAAATGTACCAGGCATACAAAGAACTGATAAAATAAGACACATAATGAGAATAATCAATCAATCAAAGAGCCACAGAAATGACACAGACGAGAGAATTAACAGAGGAGGACATTTTAACAGTTATTATGAATGTATTAAACGTGTTCGAGAAGCTGGAGGAAAGATTGGGCATGTTAGCAGAGATACAGAAGACCCATTAAAGCCTTCAATCGAACATCGAGAAATGAAAACCACCATGTCTGAGATGGAAAATATACTGGGTGGGATGGAATTACTGAAGGAAAAAGGTGTCAGGGTAGAACTTAATAGCCAGCAGAAGTATGCTTTGTAAAAGAAAGTGGGATGAAGACTTTCTCAGAAACACAAAAGCTGAAAGAATTCATTGTTAGCAAAACTGCACTATAAGAAATGTTAAAGGAAGCCCTCCAAGTAGAAGGAAGATGATTCCAGATGGAAATATGAATTAACCAAAGGCATAAAGAACACTGGAAGTATTGTGCGGGTAAATATAAAAAACCTTTTTCTTATTACTTAAATATCTTTATAAAAGATTTATTATTTACTATTTAATATCTTTATAAAATAATTTTGCCTATTCAAAGCAAAAATAATAACAATGTTTTATGGAGCCTGTAACATGTGTAGAATAATCTACATGATAAAAATAGCATGGTGAAATGACCAGGAAGAGAGAAATGGAAGTGTGATATTTTAAGGTACTTATGGTATACAGTAAAGTCATGCAATGTCAACTGAAGTAGATGGTGATAAGTTAAAGATGTATATACTACGAACTCTAAAACAACCACTAAAATAACACAATAAAGAGGTATAGCTAACAAGCCAACAAAGGAGATACAATAGAATCATTAAAAATATTCCTTATCCTAAAAGACAGGAGAAAACCTCAAAAAGGGAAACAAGGAACAGAAAGGAGAAGAAGAAAAGAAAACCAGATATGTGGAAAATTTAAACCTAACCATATGAATCACCCCATCACATGTGAACAGTCTCAACACCTCCATCAAAATCAGAGACTTTCCAATTGGCTAAAAAGGTACAACTCCACTGTATGCTGCATACAACTCATTTTAAGTATCAAGGTGCACGCTGATTAAAAGTAAAAATACAGAAGATTATATATCCTGTGACTGCTAATCTACAAAACCTGGAGTGACTGGATCAATGCAGGACAGAGTGGATGTCAGAACAAAGACCATGACTACGGATAAAGACGGTCATTTCTGATGATGAAAGGGTCAGCGTATCAAGAGGATGTGAAAATCTTAAATGTTTATGCACCTAGTGACAGAACTTCCAAACACGTGAAACAAAAACTAATAAAATTACTCAGATAAATAGACAAATCCAAAAGTACAGTTGGAGATGTCAATGCCCCTCTCTCAATAATTGATAAAACAAGTAGGTAGAACATCAGGAAGGATACAGAAGACTTGAACGACACAACCAACCAACCCGACTTGATTGACATTTACAGCACATTTCACCCAACTGCAGCTTAATATACATTCTTCTCAAGTCCACGCAAACCATTTACCACAGTAGATCAGATTCTGGCTCATACAAAAAGTCTTCATAAATTCAAAAGCATTCAAGACATACGAGGTTTTTTTTCACAACAGTGGAATTAAATTAGAAATTGACAACAGATTTCGAATCCATCCAGTTCCTGAGTGATGGTTTCATGTGAACATGCCAGACTATCCATAATACCTTTTTCTAAAGGTACCTTTTCTCTAACTTTAGAGCAATGTAGGGGACATTCATGCCGAATGATGAAAGAGGACTATTAAGTACATTATTTGAAACTAGAGTAGGGTTTTAACTTCTGAACTCTTGGTGATTTTCACTGTTTACACTACCTGATTTGAAGAATTATATAGTAATCTATAGTAATCAAGGCAGTGTAGCATTGGCATAAATGTAGACACACTGAATAATAAAACAGAATAGTCCAGAAATAGACCTGTACATATATGGACAACTGATTTTCAACAAATGTACAAGATCGATTCAGTTGAGAAATGATGGTTGTCTCAGTCCGTTCGGGTTGCTGTAATGGAATACCATAAACTGGGTGGCTTATAAAAAACAGAAGTTTATTTCTCACAGTTCTGGAGGCGGGGAGTTCAAGATCAAGTCCCTGGCAGATTCCGTGTCCAGTGAGGGCCTGCTTTCTGGTTCATAGATGGTGACTTCTCACTGTGTCCTCCTAGTGTGGAAGAGGCCAAAGAGCTCCCTGGGGCCAATTTGTAAGGACACTAATCTCATTGATGAGGGCTCCGCCCTCGTGATGTAATCGCCTCCCCACAGTCCTGACCTCCTCATACCATCACCTTGGGGGTTGGGATGTCAACATATTCCCCCTTCACGGGCCTGCCTCCAGAGTCACTTTGCAAATTCCTCTGCTACTGTTTTGCCAGACCTCTGGGTGTTGGATGCCCGAGTTCAACGCTTAGGCCCCTTCTCTTTCCCTCCATTCCCTTCCTCAATGATCTCAACTGGGTCCAGGGCCTCAAATGCCATCCACATGCTGGTGATTCTGAAATCTCTTTCTCACATTCCTTCCATACTCTAGCCCCAGGCAGCCAACGGCCTCACTCCACATCTTCACTGGGATGTCCCAGAAGCATGTCAAATTAGTTGTAGCCAAAACTGTACAATCCACTCACTTCCTCCCACTGCAAGTAGATAACATCCCCCCACATCAAGTTGTTCAGGTTAAAAACAAATGAGGGAGAAAGTGTTTCAAATGCCCCAATGGCTGCCCAATTAAATAAACTGAAAACCCCATTACAACATCCCTAGAAGGTTCCCTGGGACCTGGTTCTGCCCACCTCACTGGGATCTCTCCACGCTGCCTTCCCCAAGCGCACCACGCCAGCCCCACGGCCTTTCTGTCTCTCTGCAAATCCCTCCCTGGCTTGGGCCTTTCGTACTTCCTGGTCCTTCTGTTTGGAAAGCTTCGCCTTCGAGCAACCAAAGCCCGCAAAGTGGGATTCCGGCAGTTGTTACACCTGCCCGTCTGTGTGTTCCCAGCATGCCGCCTTCTGCAGGTCCTGGTGTTCTGACTGTCTGGTTCTCAAGTTCCACCAATTCAGTGACCTCAGTCTCTCCGACCAGCACAGCTAAGCAGCCCTGCAGGCAACGCCATGGCCCCAGATGCAGCTCGTCATCTCGTGCTGTTCACCATCCTCGTACCACGCGTCAGGACCCAAAATCAGCTTGTATAGTCATTTGTTCACACGTTTATTGCTACGTCCCCAACGCGTCTTGACTACAGAGGTTCTTAGGGGCCGGGACTGAAGGTGTCTGCTATAACTAGAACAGTCCCTGACGAGAGGAATGCAACAAGCTCCTGAAAACCAACTTTTATTACTAAAGTTGCAAGGAGTTAAATGTGTGCGCCTTCGCCAGAAATTTCTATCATCACATTTCCCATCTGGGGGTGAATGATGATGAGGCTTTTTCCCTCCCAAGCTCTTTTCGAACTCTTAAGTCCACCTGACAGCACTTAGGACTATCCTCCTGAAATGAGGAGAAGACAGACAAGAGGCCAGGCGGTTTGTATTCAAGGACTGCAGGTTTTTATTAGAACAAGCATCTCCCATGGCTATGAGCGAAGCATTAGAATTCATCGCGAGCTGACTCAACTCTTTCCTCTGCACGAAGGGGGCTGAAGAGGGACAGAAAGCCCCGTACACGTGTCTGGGTCCCACAGAGCAAAGCGTCTCAGTGAATGAGCCACTGAGGTTATAAATGTTTGCCAATCGTAAGGCACTGGGGGGCAGGGAGCACAGAGGGTCTCCAAGGTCCCCTCATCCTGCCCAGCAATCTCCCGGCTTGGCCCCTGCTTCAGGGCGGGCACCCAGACCGAGAGGGGAGAACACAGCGTGTTTGCTGTCTTCACTCAGACCCCGCATAATCCAGAAAACTTCCCAACTCCAAGCCCACCATAACTTATCAGAAGATCAATTGCATTTTATCAACTTGCCATAGCACCTCCTGTAAATTATACCTCAATAACCCAGATTTTTATAAATGCCTTTTGCTATTTGTGCATTTCTAAAAAGCCACTGATATAAATCGCAAAACCATCACCCAATTTGTTGAAAGCATTTTTGCAGGAACCCCCAGGGCCCAGCATGTGGGGAGAAATTATTTCTTAATACCCAGAGGACAGGCCACCCCGGTGCCGCCGAGGCCGCAGTAGCCGTCGGGGTTCTTGCTCAGGTACTGCTGGTGGTAGTCCTCCGCGTAGTAGAAAGTCTGTCCCTCCCGGATGTCGGTGGTGATGGGGCCGAAGCTGTGCTCCGAGAGGACCTGTGGGGGAGAGTGGCACCGTCAGGCCTGGGCTGGACAGAGGGCACCAGGGGGCAGGGGCTGGGAGGTGGCGCTGAGGGCAGCCGGCTGCGGCTTGGGAGGCGCATGGGTCCTTCCGGGTGGCTCTGCCCATGCCCAGTGGGGTGAATCTGGGCGGGCACTTACCTGGCTGTGCCTCGGGTGACTGGGAACTGACGCAGGCTGAGATCAGCATTTTTTACTATACAATTTATACTCCACCCGCCACTGAGGTGCTGCCCTGGTTTGGACCCCATGGGTGTGTTTGAAACAGGCCCCAAAGCTCTCCCAGGGGAAAGAACGGGTGAGTGTGGCTCCGTGGTGTCCCCAAGGAGGACTGACAGGGCTGCAGCATCACCCAGCACCGCCCGTCTGCCCACCAGCTCAGGAACAGGCCTCGGCCTCCTTAGGAGGACAGAGGGTCCCCCCATGCACCGTGGCTCTAGGAGCGGGGACCCTGCAGGATGTCCCGGCCAGCAGGGGTCATCTGGGGTCTGCACTCTGAACTCCAGGCCAGGGTGCCTGGGGAGTCAGGGCCAGGGAGGATGTGGCCTGAGGGCCTGTGTCAGCCCGTCACCAGCCTCTGTGTCCTAGTTTACAGCCTGGTGGCATCTACTGCCAGGGCGAAGCAGGTGTAAACACGAATCGGGGAGGAGAGCGAAGCTATCTGGGGCAGGAGACGGATCAGGAAATAGACACGGCTCCCCATGACTGCAGCTGCTTCTCCTCCCTCCCGGACTTCGGCTCTGCCCTGACTCCCTCTCGCTGCAGGCTGCCCGGAGCATTGAGCGCCAGGCCGCAGGGACTCAACCCCCGTTTCACCGGCTCCACGTGGGACGGAGCTGCAAAGCAGGGTGGGAACTGGCCGGACTTCGACCATCCGCTGGTCCATTTTAGACAAAGTCCCCAAACGTGCCAAGCAGCGTGAGTCCCAGGTTAGCATTCACCATGGTTCCCGGCTTCAGGTTTTTCCAGAGAAATGTCGCCTATTTCCTGAATCTCTGCTCAGCCCTCTGAGCCCCCACGAGGCAGACCCAGGGTCCCAAAGCCCAGCCGGTCCGGAATGAGGACGGCGCTCTCGCCAAGGCTGGCGGATGGGACCCCACAGCTCGGCAGCAGCCAGCTTCCTCGCAGGGGTTAGAGATGCGGACAAGAAGCCATTTTGACATCAGTTTTGACAATTTATCGTGACCTGGCAGTCATCGAGGGTCCACCGCAGGCCGCGCTCTGTGCGGAGACGTCACACCTGTTACCTTTAGCCTCACCACGGCCGCGGGCAGGAAGTGCTGTCATTGCCACCGCACGTGACTGTGTCAGATACTGTTCCCTGGTCCCTGGCACGCTCGGCTCGCCGGCGCCACGCAGGTGGGAGGCGCGGAGACTACATTTCCCAGATCCCATTGCCACAAGACCCCACGGTAGAGTCCACCAAAGACAGAAACCCACGTGCAGTTTGCCAGGCTGTGTAAAAGGAGAAGCTGCTTTCTGCAGGGCGCAGCTGTGAGGATGGGCGCGGGTCCCTGCCGGGGGCCATCTCGGCCGTGCTCCTGAGAGCCAGTCACTCCTGTGCTGTAGGCCGGGAAAGTCCTCGGCAATGATTTCTGGCAATTTTTGTAACTTCTTCATATCCTGAAATCTCAGGGTGCTTGTCCCTGTCCTTCACCCCAACAGCCCTGCTAATGCATCTGTGAACACGAAACTCCCTTCGTCAAACCCACCCTGCTGCAGACGCGGCGAACGCCTTCTGTGTCTGTGGCTGAGCCCTGGCGGGCACAGGACTTAGTTCCAGATTGGTTTTCGGGAAACAGAACGAGAGTGTGGGGCTGACGAACCGGCGGGGTTAGATGCACAGCCGGGAGCGACCTCCCTGGGCGTGCAGGACGGGCCAGTGCCCACGGACAGCAGGGCAAGGCGGTACTCAGACGACTGCTGGTGTGTGCCCGTGAAGATGCGCCCCCCGAAGGCAGGCTTTGGATACCAGGAGGCTGTGAGGATGGAATATTCCGGTGAAGACAGTGAGTCTGCGGGGTGTGCTCGCTGCTCGGGCGGCACTCGAGAGCTTGTACAAAAGAAAAAGCTAAGTCGGGACCTGATGTTCCTGGCCCAGAGCTCGTTAGGAGAACGAGAAAACTTCTACGGCTGATTTAAAATGATCTCTCGTCGTTTGCAGCTGTATCCAGATACCAAATAAAAAGTTCCCTCCCAAGGGTCCAGATTTAGAATGCAAATCACACCCTCACTTAGTCGAAAGCCCAGAATAAGGCACGCGTTTGATCACCTACTGAGGGCTCCCTCCCACCGTCCACACCACCTACCCAGAGACGTCACCTCCAGGCCCCTATGCTGTCACCTGCCGACACCTGCTGTCTCCAGGAGCCTCTCTAAGCTGGGCGTGGTGGGAAGAAGGTCCTCCCCTCACAGCCGCCCACCCGGCCCAAGGACCACCCCAGGGGCAGCACCTGGGAGCCTGGACCGCAAGCGAGACGGTGGGGCCCAGGCAGTACCAGCCTCTGCCACAAGATGGCAGACACTCCACTAAGAAAAACCTCAAAGGCACCCCGCCGGAGACAGCACCGCAAGCTGCCCTCCCACGCTGCCATTAGGCCTCTGGACAGGTCTGGCTGGGTGGCAGACAACAGCCACGGCCACCGGGGCTGCAGTTAGCGTGGCGCCCTCCTGCAGCCTCGGCTGCGGCTGTCCTCTCCGCCCACCCCAAAAGGTGGGGACAGGAGGACAAAAAAGCGTGAAAGAAACTGGCTGTGAATGAAGGGAGACAGGAAAAGGAAAGGTCACATGAGTCTCCTGCCACCCCTCTGCGTCCTCCTGCAAGTCGCTCTCCTCGCTCCGGTGGGCACCTCCCTCAGCCACCTTTCCTTCTGTGGTTGGGTCTCGTCTTCACTGCTACGTAATCCCAAACTGCCCCTGGGCGGGCCTCTCTGTGCGCTTGGCACAGTACGGGGTTAAATCCGGCGTGACCTCTCCCCCTGGCCTGCAGGCGCAGTGGAGCTCAAACGTCCACCTTAGATGGACTGACCCATAGGACTTTTTACGTTTTAGAAAACGTATCGCTATAAAGAAGAAACCTGAGTGTATGGCAGTGGTTCTTAATATCTCGGGGCAGTCAGGCATTCCCTTGAGAATCCAATGGACAAGCACTGTGGACACTCTACCCACACAAACCCACAACCAAATATCTGCTTATAATGTCAAGAATTCTAGGACCCTCTGGAGTCCACTCACAGCCCCAGATTCAGCACCGTTAGGGTCGCCGTGTTCAAAGCCACCACTTGCAGGGCTCTGGGAACGTGTGGGCACCTCCAGCCAGCAGTGAACATGTTCAGGACAGATGACCCTGATTCTGATCACAGTCTGAAGGCCCCTGTCACAAGGAGCAGTGGCCGTGTTTGCTGAAGGGAAAGTCGCGGGAGGGGAAGAGGCCACCTGCAGCTCAAACCTCACCAGACTCCGGTTTCTGAAAGCGGATTAAGTTTGATCCGGGCAAACCCCATCTCCTTTGCCCACCAAAAGAATTTAGCCTTATCTTCATGTTGGGCTTCTATGTAATTATTTGTAAAATATATTATATAATCTGCATTTCCTTTTATTTAATAACTTTGTGAAATATTTTAGTGGCATGAAATTAGTTTCCCAGAACAGAAATCCAATTTATGAGTCTGAACCTTGTAAGAAACTGGGGTTTGTCGTCTAAGAGGCCAACCTGAAGCTGCTGTCTGGGAGCCAATGGGGCTGTTTTAGGGGAAGAGTCCCCTGGGCTGGACACGGGATGGGGACTCTGTTCCTCACGCTGCCCTCTAGTGGCAGCAGGGGGCTGGTACAGGCGCATCACTCCCGGGTTCCCACCCGCCACTTTGGAACTGAGAGGCCACGCTTGTTCCTCCCAGCTCCAGTTCCATCGAATGCCCCCTCCCCACACACCAGCCAACACCCCAGTCAGCAGTTTCCGTCCACAGGCAGCCTCTGGCTGACCAAATCGCCATCAGTCAAAACTTCTGGGAAAGGGTACAAAATGACTGGCAGGGATATGAAATAAAACCACTAGAAAGAAAACCACCGCCTATTCCGAGCTGGGCAGAGGCTCACGCGTTTCTGGTTCAGGACGGCACAGAGCCCAAGTGCCAACCCCTGCCCACGGGAGGGGGCCAAGTGCTTGCCTTCAACCCCGGCGAGGACCCCGGGCCAGCAGGGGCTCCAGGCTCGGGGACAGTGGCACCGCCCCTGAGTCCGTCACAGCTGGCACACACAGTGGGACAAATGAGAGCAGCACAAGCGCCCTCCAACCACAGCATGCGAGGACACAGAGAACGCGCGAAGGGGCAGGGGCCCGTACCAGGCCCCGTCGGGGCACACTGACCTGTCCCAGCTTTGCGAACTCCCCGGGCGGGAAAGCAGAAAAGCGGCGACACAGATCTCATTTGGTCCATTAAAAGACCAGCTTATGCGAATGATGGTCTCTGGACGAGCGACGTGGCGTTCTCATGTGACCTTCCCAGATCGCAGTTCTGTCAAAGTTAACAGCTTTCATGATCGATTCCCCCGTCCCCCCGCACCCTCGCGGTACATCACGGCATCTTCTGACCGCCAGGGATATTTCTCCTGGCCTGCAGTGGCGAACAACAGAGCTACAAGCTGAGTTGTGTCTCTGCAGAGAAGGAGAGGAAGGAAAGAGTTCAGTCTGTTCATTCGACCGCTATGGCGCGAGGCTCTGCCCTGGCTCTCGGAGCTCGTCAGCGACGCAAAGCCTGCGCCCCGCCCTGCACCTGCTGAATCCCACGTGCATGTTCCAAGGTGGGACCCACTGCTCCAGCAGGCAGGTGTGGCCAGTGGTCTCCAAATGCCTCACCCTGCCTCAAGGCAAGCTGCCCACGTGACTTGCCTTGATCATGTGACTTGCCTTGATCACGTGACTTGCCTTGACCAATGCACCACAAGTGAAACTGACAGGGTTTCTCGCCAGGCAGAAGCTGTAAAGCGCCAGCGGGAGCCTCGCTGCCTTTCTCTTTTTCCACAGCGACCAGGAATAGCTGGTGACGGCTCCATCACCCTAGGTCCTAGTGTGAGGACAATGACAACCTGGGGGCACAGCCCCCAAATGCAGTACTTTATTTCCTCCACTGTATCCCCTGGGCTTGGGTGCCGTGTGGAAAGGCTGGGAGCACAGGCACGGCTAGGTGGAAGTCCACAACAGCAAGACTGCTCTGTGAGGAAGTTCTTAAATTCTCCAACCTCACTTAATGGTCTCAGCAGTCGCTGTGGTGCGTTGGCTATGTGCTAAGGCCGTGCCAGGCATCTGGAACGTAGGGATGGACAAGACAACCCCTGACCTCGAGGAGCTCTCAGCAGGGCCCACAAGCGGTTACAACGCACGCGCATTAAGTGCCTAGCAGGCCCCGTGCTGGGTGCTGGGGCGCAGCCTGAGGAAGAAAAAGTCCCCTGCCTTCAGGGAGTTCATGGCTCAGGAAGGAGGTCATGGTGAAGATGTCATGGCCTGGGAGTGTGAAGTTGCAGCTAAAATGTGACAAAACGGGAGCGACTGAGGTCTCGGGAGTTTGGCAGAACTCCAGGGCGACTCATCCTGCACCTCCTGAGGGCCACACCCCATGACCACTTGCCGGGAGTGACCAGGACCTCTGTCCACCAGGATGCTGGAATTCTGCGGGAGGAGACAGGGCATGTGTGATCATGAACATCCGCCGTGCGGGGCAGAGGGGACGTGCGAGGTGCTGCAGGTGCGAACAGCCCTTGGCCGGCACAGAGGAAGGAAAGGTTAATACATCCGGGAAGACACATCCCACAGGAGGTGGACACCGAACTGGGAATTTTACAATGGGTGGGCGGCGTGAAGACAGGAACGGCCTGTTCCTGAAACTCCGTGAGCAAACGCCTGAGCCGTGGTGACCTGGAGAATAAACCTTCCAGGTGGGCTGGGGCCAGGGCGAGGGGCCCGGCAGACGGGACCCTGGGGCCAACCCGCAGGAGAAGGTGGAAGCAGAGGGGCGGAGAGGCTATTTCTATGTGCCCGTTCAAGGCCACCAGCTACGCGCTGTCCTTCCACCACCTGCCATCACAGTGGAACCACAGAGGGGGCACTTCACGAGACTGAAGGAGCCACGTGCACCCAGGCAAGTTGGCAGGTGTCTCTGAGGCTCACCTGCTGGCCGGCAGTGAGGGCCATAAAGCTGCCTGGGCTCAGGTGGGGACCCCAGGGAAGCAGGGCTGTTTGTTCTCCCATTGCTGCCTCCGTACCCTTTGCCTCCCACTCCTCCCAAATTCCAAGCACCATTTCCTGGGTGCGTGAGGAGCGGGTCCTGCCTTCCTCTCTACTGGGCACCTTGAAACGTTGACACCCCGCCAGGCGGGGAGGGCCGCCTGCAACCCCGGCCTGAAGAGGGGGCTGAGACCCTGACACCTCAGGACTGAGGACGAAGCCCAGGGTTGTGTGGCTGAAATGCGCCACTGCCCATTTGCTCTGTCTGCGCAGGGCATTCGGAACCCATAAGATGGTTTCCATCAATCACGCGTTCAAGGACTGCCGGTTCTTCTCGGTTTGATCTTTCCTTTGAGATCTGTTGGTTTTGAAAAAGAATTCAAACGGCGTTTCCTGTACACATTTTCCTTTCATGGCTTTCAGATTCAGGAGACATAGCTCTCTCTCTTCTCTGCGTAGCTCTCTGAGGGTTTATAATCTGCTTTTTCATATCTGCAATCAGTTAACTACAACCTCTGTTTTTGTTATATGCCTAGCATTTAGTACACAAAAGAAACCACTTTTCACTTTTCAGAGAAAGCCAAGGACACTGGGTTTCACCTTGGGGAATGAAATGCAGATTTCATTAAAAGGAAAGATCCTTCGTTCAAAAAGGTTGAATAGAAAAGAACTTAAAGCAAAATGTCAGCTGCTTAAGTTTAGAACACTGAATTCAGGGAGGCAGAGGAACTTTCCTGAACACTACCATTTCTCATTTATGGATGAGGCTCAGCCACTCAGAGCTGCTGGAAAGATTGGTCTCAATTTGGACTGTAGGCAGAGTGGCCAACCGTCCTGGTTTGTCAGAGCTGGGGGATTTTTCAGGATGCAGAACTTTCAGGGCTAAAGCCAGGGCAAACTTCAATGGTCGGTCACTCTAATTGCAGAACAGTTAAAGAATTATCTACCTATCTGTAGGGCTGCTAGCAGAATCTTCCTGAACACAGAGAAAATTAACTTTCAACAGTAACTTAAAAGGCAATTGCAATTTCTTAAAATCCTCTTATGCTAAGTTTAAAAAATGAGACTTAGCAACTTTATTGTTTTTTTATTCACTGATTAAGACAATAAAAGTTGCCCTCATTTCAATATTAAGAAATTAAACCCTCCTTGAGACTTTCTCTGCCCTGGGGTAGGTTACATCTGTCAACTGCAAATAGGCTGGGCAGCTTGCGAGCAGAAATTCTCCTTTGGGCTGCAGTATGTACAACCTCATGCTATACTGGCTGGGGCTAAGAACTAAACGATTGAGTCTTTTTTATTATTATCAAAGGAAATTAAAAATAAGACTATAAAATAAAATATGAGCTGTACGAGAAAATGCACTTTAGATGTGGTTTGCTATGATGATTTAGCGTCCAGCCTCACATGGTTGGGCCTATATGGAGATGCTAAAGAAAGAGAGAACAGCAGCTTTTGTCAGTTTCCTCTAAAGCTTAAAAACGACACAGTGTGAACACACGGAGGACGGCCCACAAAGCCTGTTTCCCTGCGACGCTGTCAGTGTGACATCTCGGCTCGGCCGGTGACAAGCGCGCGTGGCGTTCCAGCAGTTTTAGGCAACAGTGTCTCACCTTCTAAGCAGGCATCACTGGAACACTCTGGCCTCTTTGGATCTTCTAATTTCCAACATAGTAACAAAGAGAAGAAATAAAACCTGAGTGCAGATAAGATGGAGGGATCTTACTCAGGCTGTTTAATCTTCTTAGCACCAAAGTACAGTCGGGATATTTTTGAAAGGTGGAAGGAAAGGAGGGAGTGGAGGGAAAGGAGGCATGGGGGCTGGGGGAGGAGAACCCCAAATAGGCCATAGGATTGGGTTCTTTGCCAGAACATAATGTTCATTTCCTCCAAGGCTCAGAACCGGTGGAAGAACTGAAACTCCCTCAAGAGAAGCTAGCAGGAACACAAACTAATTATACAACTTAAATTTGCATATAATCGGCACACTTTCCAGTTAAGATGATAAAAGCCCATGTTAACTAGAGTCAGGACAATAGCACTATGTACTGAAAGCAGCATTCTGTATCTCTATGTATCAAAAATTCCTCTGACGTCTCCAGGAGTTCCCAAATAGATCATGTTTGTCTAGAGGTTGGTGACCACAGGGGTCTGAGCTCTACCTCTGGTTCCACCAAATCATGTGACCTTGAGCATCTGACTTTGAGCTTGGCCTTCTCTTCTGTAAAATGGGGATAAGACATCTACCTCTCAGCCATTTTGAGGGACAGATAAAATCAGGTATTTGAAATAATACATTGCATGAATTCAACTTCAGCGGCACGGCTCAAACCACGTTGGTTATTCTGCAATGCTAAGGAATGTCACTCTGTGGCGGGGAGGAGGTGGCAGGAGTTACGCCCAGAGAAGGTGGGACCGTCTGGAGCCTGCCTAACTGTAGTCCTATTCCACCTTCTCCCATGTTCCGCCGGCACCCAAATGAGTGACTTGGTTTTCACGCGGCACCGGGATTTTTGGTACTGCGCAGACACGCCAGACTTTCCACACTAGAGTGTCGGTGACACCCGGCCGAGTGCCCCCATTGCACGTGGGTCCTGGATGTCACAAAACGCACAGCCATGCATGGGATCGGCGCTGCCACAGGGAAGAACTCGGACCCAGGCCTTGGAGGATAATCTTTTTCCTCCAACCTATTCTATGAAGAACTATCTCGATCAATATACATTTAACATGCCCACATCAGAATCCTGGGTGTCTGGGAGACGAGGAGCAGCGTGTGTGTGATGACGCTCAGCCTTTCCTCTGTGCCCGGCTCTACGTGCGTGCTGGGCACGCATCGACCCACATGGTCCCCAGCGCAGCCCCTCTAGGGAAAGCAGTTTCTCAGCCCCTCTGGCAAGGAGAGCGCTCGGCAGAGGAGACAGGAGGCAGGATTGGGGCCCGAGCAGTCTGGCCCCGGAACCCGGGTTTGCAGCCACTCCCAGGTGCCTCCTTCACTGAAAAGTGTTCCATGTCCACTGGGGGACAGCATTCCTCACTCACATTTCAGGTGAACTTCATTGGCAAACCTGGATGTTTTTGTGGCATGTACCTCTTTAAATGTCACATAAAGGTGTACAAGAAGAGTGGTCCGAGTTACTGATGCCGAGAACCTTCATTCCTGCACATCTCCCAGAGACACGGTCCTTTCTCTCGGACGTGTGTTCCCTGCCAGGACTCTAGTTCTCTGTGATGACACAGTTTTTCTGCCGTAATCCTGATCTCATGATTTACCCTTGGAACAAAATTAGAATTTGGTGTGTAGAAGCTCATTAGCTTATCAATTTCTCACAATTGAAAGCCTAGGAAGTTTACATCTATTGCTTCCGCTTTGCAATCCTGTTAATCCACTCAAGGGACCGTGCGTTGCCAGCGTGGCTGGAAGACTGAAGTGATCCCGGACAAGATTCTCAGCACTGAAACCTGATCAGACTGCAGAACGCAATGACCATAGGTGGCAGAAACAGACATTAAAATAAAAATAAAATGAGCGAGTAAGAATTTTAATAAAAATATAAACTATCCCATACTGCAGGAACTGTGTTGTTTAAACCAGTGATAATTCCTGCTCCATGTTTCTGTCCCCCGCCACCTCCTGGGATCTAGACCCTTCTCTTCACTTGCCTACCGACTCCTGTCTGCCCCTCACCACTCCCCACCCCAGAACTCCAAACACAACACGTTCAAACCTGGAGCCATTCTCCTTCCTTCCCCAGAGCTGATGGTCTTCCCCGTTCCCTCTCCTGGCCCACGGCACCACCAGCCTCCGGTCCCCCGAGCAACACATTTCACTGACATGGTCAACTCCCCGGTCTTGTGTCCCACGGCAAATCACAATCATCAAGCAAATCTCGACAGTTCATCCAGAACGGTCCACGAACCCACTCCCACCCTCATGGACACGTCCAGGTTCAAAGCCGTCTCTGGCCTTTGCCTGGGCTGTGGCCATAACCCTCCAGCTGGTCTTGCCGCCACATGTGATGACCCTGAAGTCTACCCCTGCCCCGACTGGGACCCGTGTGAGCACTGGCATTTCGTATCCTCCTCTCTGTTGCCAGATGCATAGCTCTTGCTTATCATGTTTGCAAGGACGCGAACAAATGACACATCTGACAAGGCTCAAGGCCATCCCCAGCGAGAGCCCCATCTTGGTTCCACGGGCTGCGTATGTTTCAAGGAGTTCTCGGTTGGCTGCCAACGGAGGCCCACACGAGACTTCCAAGAGATGAGGAGAACCCCTGCACCCCTCAAAGAAATCGAAGGAACAAGCACAGAGCGGGGAAGTCATGGCTCACATGTGAAAAAACACCACCTTTGTGAGTGTGAGAGTGGGCAGTCAGGTCACCTTAGGCAGAGAGGGAAAGTAAGCAACGCACTCCAAGGAGACTACGCCAACCTGCCCAGGGCCCTACCGCCCACGCTGCATCTGCCCAGTGGAACCCCAGGCTGCCCACTCTGGGGTACCTCCCACATCCTCTCCCCCTTCCTGTGCCTCAACTACCTGGCAGGATGCCGCTGGCCTGCATGGCCCTAGCCAAGTCACTTACCCTTTCTCTACGTGAATTTTCTCATCTCTAACATGAGAATGACAATATTATCATGTAGAGGTGTTACTCGAAAAGTTATAAAACACTCTTCAGCAGACTATTATTCTCATTACCAAAATAACACAGGGTCAGAGAGGTGAGGGACCTTGCCCAAGGTCACACTGCTAACGAGTAGCCGTGACCACTGGAGACCATGCTCAGCCTGCTGAGCTAGATCCCTCTCTGCGACTCTGGCTGAGAACACACTCCGTTCCCCAACCCAGCACAAGTGCATGAGTCTCGTTCCTGGCTCACAGGCACCGGGAGGAGTCTGTCACTCCCCAAATAACCAGCTACAAGGAAAGTTATTAACATCTCCCCCCATTGGGGAGGAGCAAGAACGAGGTACTTAGTTCCTATTGTCTTATTGGATCCTATTCATTTCCCTAAAGGAGCACTCTGCAGAGAGCCTCACCCTGGAAGACACCCAGCAAATAGCTCCTGTGTCCCTCCCGTGTGTGTGTGTGTGTGTGTGTGTGTGTGTGTGTGTGTGTGTGGTGTGTGAGAGCACATGGGCATGTGTGTGTGAGCTTCTGTGTGAGCATGTGAGTGCATTTTCCTTCAGAGTTCACCTCTAGACCTGATCACCCTGCTCCCATTCCCATGATTTGCTCCAGCGCTTTGATCAACACCGAGTCGCAAAAATCTACCCTAAAGAGTTACGGAAACAGGGTCCTTGGCGTCCAAGTTCCAGGGAGAGGAGAGTGACCGCTGAGGCGTCAGGGGAAGCAGACACGCAGGGCGCGGAGCACGGAGCACTCGTTTTCGTTCTCTCTCTCCAAGAACCTGGCACAAAGAGCCCATTTCCTTCCTGCCAGGGATGGAACAGGGGTGACTTGGCGACCGTCTCATGCCAGATGTCCCCCTCATCTGGCTGCCTTGGCTGGTTAGTTGTTTGGAATGAGCAGCCCAAACACGGTGCAGGGGGGCTGCTGCGGGGCCGTGGGCGGCAGAGATGGGTGGCCCCTGCAAGACCATGATGCCCTGGGGGCGGGGCGGCCCCTGCGTGGGCGCAGGGCCCCGCACGGTGAAGGAGCCACAGGGAAGGGCAGAGCCACCTATTCCCTCCTGGCTCCTCCCAGGAGTGAGGCTGAGCGCTGTGTCCCCTCTGGCACTGGGGCACTGACCTGTCCTGCTGTTTCACGGAGACCAGGCTGCTGATGCATTTCGGATCCTATCGACAGCGGAGCAGCACCTGTGAGTCTCGTCTGTCACACGCGAGACCACGCTCCGGGAAACAGATGGGAGGGAACAAAGGGCAGCCTCACCCCTGCAACCGGAATCCGTGACTGTGGCCGACTGTGCCCTGGCCTCTTGGGCTCCGGCTGGGCCAAGCCGAAAGCTATCGGTGGGGAGCCGTGGGTACACAGCCGTGCCGTGTACCAAACACAGCAGCGAGGAGACGGAGGGAGAAAGCTGTGCCTGGGAGCAAGGACATGCCAGGTTCACAGTCTGGTGGCCACATACCGAAGGGTGCCAGACCGTGGTGGGCGGTCCAGGGGAACACGCCTGCCCTTCTGCAACGAGCCCTCTGGCTACACCTGCAGGCCCGGGCAGGTGCCGCGAGAGCAGAGCCCAGGCGGGGCTGCGGTTCGCACGTGGGTGTGTGCAGGGAGGGCGGTGCAGCGGCGCGGCCTGCCAGCAAGCCCATTTTGGTCACCATCTGCCATGGAGAGCCCGAGCACCTGTCAGGAACAGCTGCTGATGGTGGCGCGTAGGTGAGGGAGGGAGCGGCCCCACCCGGACGGCCCCGCAGGACGCCAACTGCTCCAGGAAGCCGTGCACGGCCGGTGCACCACCTCCACCTGCTCACAGGGGCCAGGGGACGTCACTTTCCTCGCCTCCCTGGCAGCAGGCCTGTCATTTGTCACAGGGCTGACAGAATCCCTCCAGGACCCCGCTGGGAAGAGAAAGGTTCAGGGCGATCTTATCCAGAGGTGCGAGCCCAGAGCCTCCCCTGGGGAAAGCCCCTGCCGCGCTGTCTGTGGAGGAAGAGGAGTGACGTCTGGGTCTCCCAGCATGGACCAGGGGCTGGGGTGACAGACTGGAACATGCTGAGAGGGCTGGTGGTGCAGGGCTGGGTCCTCTGAAGACTTTTCTGAAGTTTAACTTCATCACCATAAAATGAAACCCCTTAATATTATAATGACATTTCATGAGAAATCTTTCCGAAGTGAGTACGTACTCCCCTGCCCACCGTGGGTTTCAGGATGCGTCTATTATTTATTACGTGCTCACAAGTTGCAGTATTTTACTGGTTTGTCTTCTTTAATCCCCAGACAATCCTCTGCGGCAGGTGCAGCTGGAAGCCTGGGGACTCGGCAGGGGACGAGCCTCACCGGGACACACGGCGGCACCTGCAGAGCCAGGACTCGGGTCCGGCCTGGGCCCGCGGCACAGCTGCTGCTAAGCCCCTCTGTGTCCCCGCGGTTTCAACTTTGCGAGGCCTTAACAAAGGCCCCGACTGTGCAGAGCACCCACGTGCCAGGCTTCTGTCAGTCCAGACGTGGGTGCTGGAGGCTCCTCTGGAATGTCTGCCCCAGAGAGCTACCCAGCAGCCTTGCTCTTGAGTGTCAGAGCCCAGCTGGAAGCCCACTGCCCCCAGCGAGCAGTCCCACAGCCCCCGGAAGTCCTCCCTGCCCAGGCTCTCCTATCCCATGGGGCTGAGTCACCCTGGCACACACAAGGCCCTTCCACTGGCCCGAGAACTCTGCTTGAGCAGGGCCCCACTGTCCCGGCCACTGCGCCGGGAGCTGCTGAGCTGTGCGAGGCCCCACACTTGCCTTCCCCCTCGGCACGACAGGACTTCTCCTTGTCGGCCGGGTCAACCTCATTTTTCCCCTGAAACGTCACACAGTGAGGCACCTTGCTTCTGGAATCTTCTAACCTGCTTTCCCTCTCTGCTGGCTGGTATTTCTTTTGTCTCAGATGCCAAGTTCCAGGAGCTTCTCTGGTGCCTTCAGAGGGGGCCTCCCCAAGCCAGTCCCGGACGTTTTAATCTGTGGCTTCTCATTTACAGGGGCTGGTAGACAAGGATCTCAAACTTTCTGGGTACCAGTGCCTAAAACCGGAGCCGTGACAGGAGCCGAGCACGCTGGCTTTCGTGCTTAGACTTGGCAACTCGTCTTCTGGTTTCTGGCAGCCGTCTGCTCTTCCGGCTTCCAGATACTCGACGGCAGCATGCTTTGGCCATGGGTTCAGCGGCCAAAGACTTGCTAGGTGTGTTCTCTTCACTTCTCAGAAACAAACTCCTACAGCAGAAGCAACCGGGTTCATCACCAATGTTGGGGCCATTCGGTGCAGGGAAAATACAATTTTGTGTTGAAACCTTAACTGTGGAAAATTCCATACTGATTCCATACTGCAAAGCAAAGTAACTACAAATACAGTGCAAAAGTATCACTCTACTACCCTTTCGAAAATAGCTTGGCTGTGTACAACTATGCATTTTTTGAAAAGGGCATTTCCTGACACAAATGTGACCATGCCTGTGCCAGGACAGTGTTTCTTCGCACTGTGACACTCCTGCACTTTCTCTCCGTCCCTTACCCCCAGCCAGTAGCCATCCTTGGACATGAATGCTACGGGCTGCCCGGGCTCCCAGCCGCCTCCAGGGAGCACCCTGGGCTGGGGACATGTGGTGGGGTGCCGGACGCTCGCTCCTTTGGGAGGATAACGCACAAGAGGCAGCCTGGGGTGCCCCGCGGAGGGGCGAGAGGAAAGAGGGGAAAGACTTCCAGCCCGGAGGGCAGCTGGTGGCCGAGAGGAAGGAACTGCAGTGAGGGCTGCCCTCAGCAGACAGGCCTGCAGGGCTCCGTCTCCCCCGCTCAGCCAGGAGCTGGAATAGCAGGCTGGGTCTCTCAGAGCCAGGCTCAGCCCACGAGAGCTCTTCCCAGTTTGGGGGCAATGCCTTCTCGGCCAGACGCTCAGGGAGGGGAGGGGATGAACCCACAGCACAGCCTGCGTGTCAGGAATCGCACCGGGAGCGACAGCAGCCCCCTCAGCCATGTCCAGGGTCGAAATGCGCTCCGGATGGGAAAGCCCAGGGAATCTGAGCAAAGCGCCCTGCAAGTTCCGGGTCTGCCAGCTTTCCTTTTTATCGATTTATTTTTGTTACAGTAGAATCTACATAACAATATTTACCGTGCTAAGCATGTTTAAGTGCACAGTTAGATGCACTAAGTATATTCAGTGTTGTGCAACCAACATCATTATCCATTCCCAAACGTTTCCATCATCACAACCAGAAACTCTATTCCCATTGAACAGTAACTCCCTCCTTCCGTAGCCCCTGGGAACCTCTTTTCCACTTTCTGTCTCTATGGATTTGACTACTCCAGGTATCTTGTATGAGTGGCATCAACAGCATTTGTCCTTTTGTGACTGGCTTATTTCATTTAGCATCACGTCTTCAAGGTTCATCCATTTGTAGCATGTGTCAGAATTTCACTCCTTTTCCAGGCTGAGTAATATTCCACTGTGTATACAGACCACACTTCGTTTATCCATTCATCTGTTGATGGACACTTGAGTGGCCTCTACCTTTAGGCTACTGTGAATAAGGCTGCTATGAACAAAGGTGTACAGTGTCTGTCTGAGTCCCTGCTTTCAATTATTTAGGGTGTCTCCCTAGGGGTGGGACTGCTCGTAGGGTATAGCAATTCTGTGTTTAACTTCTTGAGGAACTGCCCGAATGTTTTCCACAGTCATTGTAGCATTCTACACTCCCACCAGCAATGCACAAAGGTTCTAATTTCTCCACATTCTCACCAAAACTTACCATTCTCTGTTCTGTTTTGTTTTGATAACAGCCATTCTGATGGGTCTGAAGTGGTATTTCACTGCAGTTTTGAATTGCATTTCCCTCATGATGAGTGGTGCCAAGAATCTTCTCATCCGCCACATTGGCCGCTCGTAGATCTTCTTTGGAGAAATGTCTGTTCAAGTCCTTTACCTGTTTTTGAAGTGGGTTCCTTTTTTTGTGGTTGTTGAATTATAGGAGGTTTTTAAAAAATATATTCTGGATATTAATTCCTTATTAGATTCCTTATTAGACATATGTTTTGTTAATATTTTCTCCCATTCAGTGGGCTTTTTATGCCTTTGATAGTGTCCTTTGTTGTAGAAAAGTTTTCAATTTTTGTGAAGTCCAGTGTATTTTTCTTGTGTTGCCTGTGCTTTTGGTATCATAGCCAAGAAACCACTGCCAAATCCATTGCATTAAATCCACTGCAAACCCAGTGATGGTTTTCCTCTGCTTTCTTCTAAGAAGTTTATAGTTTTAGCTCTTCTGTTTAGGTCTCTGATCCACTTTGAGTTAACTGGTGTATATGGCGTGAGGTAAGGGCCCGGCCTCATTCTTTTGCACTTACGTTCACTCACAAAACTGGCAATCTGGTTGTCCCAGCACCATCTGTTGAAAAGACTCTCCTTTCCCCATTGAATGGTCTTGGCACCTTTGTCGAGAATCAATTGACATGGGTGTGAGGGTCCCCCCTTTCCTGTTTAACACTGCCCCTTATCCTTCTCCTCCTGCCACCACCTGGCAGTGGGACTCCCCCGAAAGGCTGATGGTCTCTGGCCCTGCATCTCTCAATGGGATTCTCACTGTCTCCAGGCAGCAGCCCCAAAAAGCAGGCCCGCCATTCCAGGTCAGCATGGATCAGCACGTCTTTATCTCGTCTCGTGCACCTGCTCCCACTCCTGCTTTCCTCTCATCGGTCGCACAGAGGGCTGGGGGGGGGCTCGACATTCTCAGCTCCAGCCCTCAGTCACTCACCCCCCAACCCCCGCACACAGCCCGGGCAGGTTATAGGTCTCGAAGTCCTACTGACCTCCTCCCTGATTTATTTCCTAATCTGTCTCCTCCCCTCCGCCCTCCGTACCGCAGGCCAGGCTCTCTCATCATTTCTCACCCCAGCCCACCTCCTGCCTCCATGTCCAGCCCCATGCATTGCAGCCCAGCCCCCACAGCTCCTGCAGAGTGACCAGGTGACACGCAAACTCACACTGTCTCTGCTGCTTAGAGCTCTTTGGAGACTCCCCATTTCCAGGAATGTGGCTTATCACCGCACCCCTACCATAACACGCATACACCCTACCCTCCAACACACACAGCTCTGGAGACGCTGAAATGGCTGTGGGTGTTTCCCATGGTTATTCTAATCCTTGTCAGGAAAGGCCTCACTCCCATGCTCTGCCATTTTCTTTTAAAACAGCTCAAGTGTCACCTCCCTGGTGACAAGTTCTGGATTGTCCCCAAGACCATCCATCTGAAGCAGCGCCGGTTGTTGCTTCATGTGTGTTGTGCGTCCTGGCAGATTATTAGGAGCAACAGCAGCAATAATCAATACTACCGTCACCATCACAGCCATGCACACCACCACGTGTTGCCCCCTCTTATGCTCTGACACTGTGGGGGCTTCTAGAATACCTGTCACAGCAGACCACACTCACTTCTCTCTTGTCCACTTCTCCCCTATTCGGTGAGAGACTCGAGGACAGGGGCTGTCCCCTATTCACCTTCGCAGCCCCGGCACACTGCCTGGCACACGGCAAGTGCTGATAAATATTTGCTAAATACAGGAATGAATGACTTCAAGCTCTGACTTAAAAGTTTTGCAGCCTTGGAAAATTCCACAGTGCAGGCAGCTGCTCCCATCCCCTGTGCAAATAGGCAGTTTATCAAGCCGAAGGTTGGCAGCAGATTTGCTGAGCCGAACTTGGTGCTCGGGCTTTTTCCCAGAGCCACCCCTCCTCGAGTGGAAGCCGCATCTGCCTCTCTCGATGGGGGCTCCTGCCAGGGAATCAGCAGAGAGAGGCGCGGCGCAGCCCTACCGCTTCCAGTGCCATTTTAAAAGCAAATTCACAAGCAATGGTGGTATTTTTTGCCCTTAAGAACAAGACAACTCCTTTGGCATAATAAGGTTAAAAAAGAAACAAAAAACTTCGTACTGTTTTTCCTTTCAGCTGAATGGGAAAAAAGTCCCCAGTCGCCCAGTTCCAGCTGGCAGACCTCTGGATTCTCAGCTTCCAAAGAGAAGGGGAGCGGAAAGATCAGGCCTAGGCAGCTGAGAACTTATTTTTGGCCGAGCAGCTGTTGGAGGAATTGCTGGCAGCAGGCAGCGTCTCCCCAGCACAGAGCGTGGGGGCACCTGCCGCTGTCCGGGCGCAGCGCCCCTGTCCAGGTCTGGGCTCCACCGTCGGGCCGGCATGGACAAGCCTGGCGGTCTCGGGCAGAGGCCATCCCGGCAGGCAGGGGCTGCTCAGACCACCTCAATGGGGGTGGCAGAAGAACTTCATTGCTGGCCTCAAAGAAAGTCTCTCTTGACAAAGGACAGAAGAGCTGCTCTGTCTTGCGCTAAAGCTGAGACTAGACCAGCAAAGGGAATTGCGTAGAGGCAGCATGCAGCCCTCTCATCATGAAGAAGAACTTGCTCCACATTAGAGGTCTCTGACAATGGATGGCTTGCCCCAGAATGGTTCAAATGGGAATTTCATAAGAGGGGTCCCCAGACGGCACGGAAAGAACTTGGCTCCTCAGAGCTGGAAAGGCCCCTGCACTCCAGCTAGGAGTCCATGAACGCTGTCACTACGGACAGTCAACTGGATAGTGGGGACCAAAATTTTAACAGACTCCAGAGTGCTTTTATGCATCAAATACGAATTTGTCAGTTTGCTCTGATTAAAGCCCCAGAGTAATTACCAATCTTCTTTACCCGCGCTGAGTCTACACTACCTTTCATGACGCTGGTGTTACAGCCCACGCTCAAGGCTTTTCATGTTAACAGGACAGGGAGTAGGGCCTCCATCCCTTGTGCCGTGCAACAAGCTGTTATAATGGGTTTGCTTCTTTATTTTTTTTCCTTTTTCTTTATTTTGGTAATTTAGAAGGGCAGGAATAAAAAAAGTCCTAAAGACTATGAGTAAGCAGAATGCTCTTCAAAGAAACCCTTAATCCAGATAGTCAATACTCCAAAAGCATCTTCACGTTCAATGTGGAATATTTTTAAATGGAAACTGAAAGCAAGAGAACAGGAATTAGGTAGAAATCAAGATAATTTTCACTGGCAGAGAGCCTTCCAATTCAAACCCGGAGATCACCTGCCATGTGCCGGGCCCTCCGTTAGCTACCAGCACGAACAAACACATGAAAGATGTGGCCCCTGCCTGCAGGGGCCTCTGAGAAGCACCCTGAAGACGGGACCAGCGAACACTCCCAGGAAAGAGTAGAGGCTCTGCAGGGCCAGTACCCTAGGGCTCTGCCCACGCTGCGCTGTGCGGATTTCTTCCTCCGCCAGGGCCCTCCCCAGCCCCACGGACTCTTGGCAGGTCAACGGGTTTGTCCCCTTGCTGCTTTTATTTCAAACAAGCTCAATGAAAGCAACATTTCCTGAATGCCTACAAAGTACCAGGGTCAACATTAGGGCCTTAGAAGAGTAGGATTCAAAGGGGAGGTGCTTCTAACTATTTGCCCATTGGTTTCTTTGTACCTCCGCTTTATTCCACAAGCATCAGAGATGGCTTATGAAAGTATAACAGGACCAGGGGAAATATACGTTTTGGGAGAAATGTACATTTGGGAGACAAAGGTAGAACAAACACCTGCAGGTCACAGAGTCCTACATAGTCATTAAAACAGAAGCACAAATTTGTCTACGTGGATGAAGAGGACACAGTCTCCAAGCTGTCGGGGATGGAGAACCGTCCTTACCCAGGGCTGTGCGAGGGCGTGGAGCCTGGTCCGCAGCATGGTCACTTGTCTGGATGCTAACTAACAGCAATGGCCCCCGAGAGGCCAGGCCTCAGAACACAAAAGTCAATTGAATCATTTTGGCTGGAAGGCTCAGGGAAGGCTCAAGAGGTGTCATCTAAGTTGGGGACAATGCCAAGAGTCACCAAGCGACTAATCACTGCTGCCATCTCTGTGTAGGGGCCATGCCCCAGACCCTTAGCTCCGCCTGGCTTGGCCAATTTTATTCATTTAACAAGCTTGAGGTTCCAAATGAGGGCATGGTTTTGTGAGAGTAAAAACAAAAACAGAAGGGAAGGTGGTGGATACACTTCCAAGGGCAGCTCCCTTGGGTAAAGAGACAAGGTCATACAATGATTGAAAATGTGTCATCCTAGAAAGTTCTAATCCAGAAACTGTCTTCAACCCACACCAGAAGTCCCTCTACACTTTAAGGAAACCTAAAACTATCTGCAATCATCCCCAGAAGGTTGAACGCCAGGACGCCCTTTTAGGGCGTCGCAGTGCGAGTTCTCAGCGCATGATCTTCAAAAACCCATTTTCAATCTCATTTTCGCTACAGCATTTCTCTGGTGTTCTTTCCAATAGTATTTCCATCTAACATACAGCCTCTTCTCGCTCTGAAGTTCCAAATATAGGAAAATGAGAAGCTACTGAAATGTTACATCTTCCTTCAAGGCTCTTGCCGCTCAACGTGTAAATAAAAAGGGAACGGGGAGGGGAGTGAAGAAGGGTCGCAGGTGCTGAGCGCAGGGATGACTTCCTCCTCCGGGGCATGAACCCAGCACAGGGGCCGTGGGTGACAGCAGAGCAGGGAAAATGGCCCCAGTGAGCAAAACAAAGAAGGTGGGGACAGGGCTCCCAGGTGGCAGGCACTAGCCCGCTCTCGTTGCCGCTAAGGGGGTGGGGAGTGAGCCGCCTTGTAGCGGGAGGGTTCCAACAGAAACGTCACCGCACCACGTGAGGGCAAGAGATCACCCACCTGAGCTCGACCCCACTTGGAGTGCTGTGCAAAGACTATCAAAAGCCACAATCTTTGTGAAATGCCACTTCCGATTGCAGCTTCTGTACAGAAGGCACTGCGTGCTTGGAGCACCGCTTTATATTTTAACCAAAGACATGTGCCTCTGGAACCCAGGATGGGACATCTACAGCTTCAAGGACTGCAGCATTTTTCAGGGTCACAGGACAAAAAGAAGTTGAAAAACACCCTCGGAAGTCAGGAGATGCATTGTCCCTGGACTTCAGGGAGGCTTTCCAGTTGTCTAGTACTCAACGGTACCTTCTGTAGCTGGCATGTCCCAGGGTTGGTGAAATGCAGACGTTCTCTACATTTCAGTATGACGGAGCAGCGGCAACAAAACCCCTTCTTGCTCCAAGCCGTGAAGACTCGTTCATGACGTTGCCCAGATGTCTGCAAGAGCCTCCAAACTGGCCTCAAACTCTGGTGCCTGCTTCCTCGGCTCCGCTTGCCTGGCCTCTGACAGAATGACTTTTCTGAGATACGTCCCTGGCCATGTCATTCCCCTGCTCGAGAACATAACTAAATGTATCTCCCACGCTTTGGTCTCAGCCAGACTTTCCAGCCTCGACCCCTCCATCCCCACCCCTTCTGCGCACACGCTGTGACTCTGCCCCAGTGAGCATGGTGCTGCCCGCAATCACACGTTTAGGTTTTCCCTTCTCCCCAGATCACACCGCCTTGCCCTTACCCACCGCTGCCCTGCGCAAACACGTGTGTGCGCATGCACACGCTTCCACTGCTTGTTAGAAGCCCTCCTCGTCTTTCAAGGCACACTCCTAAATAGGACCATCCTCCTGAAAGCCTTTCCTGCCCCCCGCCCCCAAGCTCCTTTCTGCGTGTTCCTAAGCCATCCTGAACCCATCCTTGTGGCTGCACTCACCACGTGGTTCCAGGTGCCCGGGTGCCACGTGTGTGCTGGCTTCTGCCACTTGACTGTAAGTTAACCAGAGGGCAGAGACTGAGTTGAAATCATTTCTATGGGTCCCCCCTCGCCCCGGCACACACCCTGATGCCTAAGGCAGTGTGCTAAACCTGGCAGAGACTCGGTCCACGTGTGGATTCATTGAATTAAAAATATCACTGTAGGTCACTGATTTACAAGCAATAAGTGCGGACGATATTGAAAGAAATCTGGATCCCATTCAGACAAACAGCCTCCTCCTACTTGTGCGTCCGGCGTCTTGCTCGCCGGCGGTTAGAAAGTGCAAGTGCAGAGAGGGCGAGGCGGAGGCCCGGCCATGGAGCTGCTCTCTCAGCAGCGGTGTGACCGCAGGTGAGGACCGCAGGTAAGTGCCGCAGCCTTTCTGAGCCCTGGGCTCCCCACCCAGGGGAGCGATCTGAGAATTCTGTCCATCCGACAGAGGTGTTCAGGAAATCTAATGAGACAATATATAGAAAAGGGCTTTACGAACGAAAAATGTGCTTGTCAAATGAGAAAACTTATGCAACCATTTTGTAAGCCTGACTGTGATAAGCAGACTTTCGCTGTTAATGGAATGTTAATCCCCTTTGGTGGGCTGTGTAGAGGAAAGAAGGGATGGAAGGGTGGGAGCTCGATTCATGGCTTGACACCTCAGTGTTGGTAAAGGATCAGGCCCTTCGGGACAGCTCATTTGAAAACACACACTATTATCTTTGGGGACCACAGGGCTCTGGCTGCCAAAAGTACAGATGCATGGTGTTAACTTTGGTTCCTCTACAACAAAAACATTGAATGGCCCCTTTTGATTTTGGAAAGCTCAATGAGAAAGACTCATCATAACAAGAAAGATGAAGCGACTGATAAAATATTTAAATGTTATTATAAATCTACAAGACACAGATGCCATCTAGCTCATAGCTCCTATCGGCTCCCCGGAAACCCAATGCTAACACTGGTCATGTTGTCTTAGGGTCTCTCCCATCTGCCGCCTGCTTTGCCACAGATCGCAGGAGGCTCACACTACCCGCAGCCTGGGGGAGGGGGGGCTGGCCGTGTGGCCACCCACACGTCCCGCTGTCTGCCGACCACATGACCACACCCACGGCACCCTCACGCCAGCCTGTCCGTGTGCGTGCATGAGACCTGCATGGTGACCACGCAGCTGTGCACACGCAGTGCACAGACACTGATCACAAAACCATCTCAATTCAATCCAATGCCTGCTCACCCATCAGCCTATACGATCCCCATGATACCATACAACAATGGGAACAAGCTGCCCGTGCGCAGGTCATAAACCCTGCAGGACATCCGCATGCCAGCCAGTCCTAATTATCTACAATTCCCACGCTGTAAGCAAATCCACACAGTATTTCCAGGCTAGCCATAGACCTACTTAGCCTTGTTTGTATGACAGCCAAGGAGCTGTCCAGCTCCAGGACCGAGGCACCGTCGCCGTGCTGTGTTCAGGCAATGCCCAGCCACTCGTCATGTCTGCGCTGACCCCGCGTCAGGCACTCAGTTACTGTGCCAGTGCCCTTCAAGACGGCATCCTTCTGCCTAGAACATGAGCCCATTTTCACGAAAATCTCTCTCAGCTCTACAGCAGGATTTGCTGTAATAACTTTGGATTCAAGTCTGAAAACTCCATTATGGAAAATTCGATGGCAGAATAATGCAGTGAAATGTGTCCGACCAGTGGCAAGGACACAAACGCCTGGGGCTGCACTCACGCTGCACGCAGAGGAAGGGTCTTGCCTCCTCTTCTCGCACTGCACAGGGACGCTGGGGGGTCTGCTTTCCATTCTTCCCACGTCCTCCCCGAGCCCAAGCAGTAGCTGAGGGCAGCCGAGGTGGCTCTGCTCTCCCTGCGTACGTCAGAGCCCAACCCTGCAGAGGACCATTTCCGTACGGGAGCAGTCCTTTGAGGTCAGCTAATGTGACCCTCCTAATACCACAGATGAAAAAACGGAGGCCCGAGGGGCATAGCAGTGGCTGCGGGCCACGCTGCTGATTAAAGGATGAAGCGTATGCACAATGACATACTCAGCCGCCAGATTAATTTTTAATTACAGAGTATGCTTGGCTGCTGAGCGCATTTCCTGACAACAAAAAGAGCATCGGGGGCCAGATCCCGAGAGAGGGAGGAAGAGACGAGGACAGAAGTGCAGCTCAGGACCGAGAGCAGCTGGGTAGGGACCAGCGTTGACACTGACCAGCCACCGTCCTGCTCTGGCTGGCTGCTTCCTGGGCTGCACACGGAGGGAGCAGCCTCTACGGTCCTGTCTCACCTTGCACCCAGGCTGACTCAGAGGCCCGAGCATCGCTCCATCTTCAGGAAGCCCTGGCATTTAGGCTGCTGAAATTTAAGGGAGATGGAGACGGATGTCCATCCCTCGACTGTGGCCAGCCCCAAGGGGGCACCTTGATGCCCCTTCCCTGGTCTCGTGGTCTGGGGTCAACGCTTAGCACCACGCAGACAGCTCAACCCCTCCCCCAAGAAGCCAGTGGGAAGGCCGTGCTCCACCAAACCTCCCTGCCTCGTTTCCGGAGTGCTCTGTGATCAGGCCTGAGTTCCTCCCAACCTGAGAGTCCGAAAACTAAGCCTCAAATACCAAGTTTTGGAAATGTAGAGAACTGTTCCAGACACTTTCATAGGTCAGGAAATGTTCACTGCGGCGAAATGTCCCTATGAAGTGACATGCAGTGTTTTAAAGGCAGTACCGTCTGCTCACTCACAATCCCGTGTCCTTTCATGTGGGACAGATGCAGCCATGAACACGTAAGGGCGGAAGTTATTCTTCCGGGACCCGAAAGCAGGGCAGGCTGGGACGTGGGAGGAGCGGCTGCCAGGCATGGTCGTAGGGAAGCGCTGACTGCTAACCTGGGTTCCGCCTCGGGTCACACGGCCACCGTGTGACCCCGGGAGCTCACCCAGCGTCCTCACTAGTGTCGATTCATGAATGGCTTTGTGTGATCTCTGACAAATCCCCTCGGACTTGCTAATTTGATTTATTAGTAAGATGCCCACAGTTATTAATAAGAGATGAACAATATTTCCATACAGTTCTAATTAATGCTATGATTTGGGTTCAATCATCGAGAATGCCATGGATACCTACGATAGTCTTCTAGGTCCCAGGTGGGACACAAGATATTTCAGACACGTGGCGGTGCCTTCCCCCTGCAGGGCCAGTCTGAAGTGTTCTGCCCATCTGCGGGTGAAGGGCTCAGACTTAAGTTGCCGCGAGCAGTAGGTGTGCCCAGTGCGGTCCAGACCTTGGGTCCTGCCGTCTGCAGCTGCAACAATGACAGATAAGCCACTTCTCTAACCGGGTTCAGTGGGGTATGTTACAGATGACTTAACAGTTTAAGGGGGAAATACAAAAGTCAATGCAAAATGAGGTTAATATTTTTATTATAAAATTATACTTCCTACGGAGTCAGAATATGGACAAGAAAGCCTGAGAAACACGCCCCTCTCTTTTTGCTGTTTAAAGCATCAGAACATAAGCCACATTTGAGAACGAGCAGAATTCACCTTCAAAAACTCAGAGCACAATGCCTTGTTCTGTTTTTAAGATACCATCTTACATCCTTAATGTCTTTATCTTTAAAAATGGAGTCGGCCCAAGTCCCCACCTCTCCGAAGGGTCGGATGAGGTGATGCATACAAAAACAGTAGGACAACTGCGTTTGCTAGCACACACGGAGTCTCATTTTATCGTCGTAATTATTACTGCGCCTTGGTAAATCTCCAACGCGTTTCCCAAGTCGTCATGTGACGGCGGCAGCTGTGCAAGGATGTGCTTTGACTGAAGTTCTCCTTTTGCCTCCTATCAGGCATGAGTGCTCACAGGAGGACCCGGCTCGCTGTGGGGGGCGGGAAGAGGGACAAGAGCCAGGTGCGAGACCCAGAGGCAAGTGCCAGCAGCCCTCGCAGAGGAGCCTGATCAGGGCTGACAGGTGACCACACGAGTCCAGTGTGGTCATCTGTGCTAGACGTGCCCGTTAACCAGATAACTGCCGGGCCATCCACTCCGTATTTGGAAACACGTGACATGAGGATCTCGCCTCTCGGGGCTGCCCACTCCCCGCGAAGGCCCTGTCCCCTCGCAGCAGATCCTGTGCTGGCCTGAACACATGGGCACAGAGCAGTCCCCAAGGCAGACAGACTGTGGCACAGCCTGGAGCAACAGGGATACAGGAGAGGAAGGGATCGGCTCTAACCGGCAGATGCAGTGGAGGAGGCAACTGAGCTGGGCCCGCAGCAGGTAGGATAACATGACCAAAGCAGGGACAGGCACGGTGAGTCCCAACCAGAACGTCAACCCACCCGGCCTGAGCTCACTCAGTGCACAGTGTGTGGGCCGCTCTGTGAATGACCTTGGATTTCAGGCAACAGCGTTTGGTTATGTGCAATGGGACCGCTAAAGTCTTCTAAAAAAAGACTTCTGGCTCTAGTCCCTCAGACAACCTACAGGATGGGAGAAAATATTCGCAAGCTATACGTCCAATAAATGACTAATAATGAGAAATCTACAAAGAACTCAAGCAAATCAGCAAGAAAAAAATCAAACAATCCCATTAAAAAGTGGGTAAAAGACATAACAGAAGCTTCTCAAAAGAAGACAAATGGCCAATAATTATATGAAAAAATGTTCCATGTCACTAATCATCAGGGAAATTCAAATCAAAACCACAATGAGAGATCACCTTACCCCAGTCAGAATGGATTTTATTAAAAAGACAAAAAACAACAGATGCTGGCGTGGATGCAGAGAGAAATGAACGCTCATATGGTGTTGGTGAGACTGCAAATTAGTACAACCTCTATGGAAAACAGTATGGCGTTTTCTCAAAGAACTGAAAGTCGACCTCTCATTTGATCCAGCAATCCCACTACTGGGTATTTACCTAAAGGAAAAGGAGTCGTTTTATCAAAAAGATACCTGTACTTGAATGTTTATTGCAGCACAATTCACAATTGCAAAGATGTGGAATCAGCCCAAATGTCCATCGATTCGTGAGTGGATTAACAAAATGTGGTATATGTATACCATGGAGTACTACTCAGCCATGAAGAAGGATGTCTTAATGTCTTTTGCGACAATCTGGATGGAACTGGAGACCATTATCCCAAGTGAGGTATCACAAGAATGGAAAAACAAACATTACATGTGCTCACTATTAAATTGGAACTAACTGATGAGCAATTGTGTGCACAGAGGGAAATAAAACTCAATGAAAAGCAAGCAGTGGGGAAGGGGAAGGAGGGGATGGGCGAAAACCTACCTAACAGGTACAATGAACACTGCTGGGTGACGGACACGCTTATAACCCTGACTCAAGCACTATAAAAGCAGTCCAGGTAACCAAAAGATTTGTATCCCTGCAATACTTTGAAATTAAAAAAAAAAAAAAGAAGAAGAAAACAAATCACCCCGCTAAACTTAAGATCATCTTCCCAAACTACATTACTGTTATATTTCCAATAAAATTGAGAAGTAATTCTAATCTTTGGGAAAAGTTGAATTAAAATTTAAACAAATCAAAAAAAAAAAACTTTTGGGGAAAAAAATAAAAAAGAATGTGGGGCCAGGGTATAGAGGAAGGTGAACCTGGCAGCTGAGCTGGGACTGGGGACGAGGTGACAGGGTCCCCTGTGGCCACCCAGGGCAAGAAAAGAAACGTCAGGAAGGAAAGAAATTCCATCAGTGACTCTTATAACCACCCCCCACTCCAGGTTTTAAAAAGAATAATTTCATTACTGAAATGGTAACAAGAAAGTTGCAGTTGGATGGGAGAACACAAACCAGGACAGATTAATTTCACAGGGTGTTTAGGGTCTAAAAGGTGCTTAAAAAAAAATACTGCAAAGGGAGCTAGCGCCTGTGTTTAACCCTCACTCTGTAATTGTACTGTCTTATTGCCTCTCACTGTGCCTCAGAAATAATCTACAATATTCCTGGTAGAAGTATATTACTGCTCAATCCAGGAGACTATTCCAGCGATTCTCAAGCCTTGGCTACACGTTTCAAAATAGGGAGAAACTTTAAAAACCACCAACGCCAGGGACATTTTCCTCCGAGAAACACTGATGGGACTGTCTGGACCGGAGCTGGGTGTGGACTGTTTTAAGCAGCACAGATGGCTCTATGTGCCACCAGCGCCGGAACCAGCGCCTACCTCAGTGCTTCCCAACTGGAGACAAGCTCCCCCAGGGGCCGTTTGGCCATTTGGTCATGTCTGGGGGACATTTTTGGTTGTCACAACTGGGGTGGTAGGGAAGGTATAAGCAGTTGACATCCAGTGGGCCAGGCCAGGGATGCTAGTAAACATCCCACAAGGCACAGAACACCCCTCGACAAACACTTATCTGGCCCCAAATGTCAAATGCTTTTGAGAAACTCTGCTCCCATTAAATATGATATTAGCTCCACTTAAAAAGAAGGGGTTGTATCACGTGTGTTATTTGGAGTTTGATGTCACAGAATTTGAATCCTGAGCAAGTTCTTTAGCCTTTGGAAGGCTCCGGTTTCTCATCAGAAAAGTGGGAGATATAATGTCATCTGTCGTGCAGGACTTTTTGAAGCTAATGTAGGAGACTGCAATATGTCACTCTGAAATATGCCTCTTTGGCATAAGGATTATTTTGAGCTGATTATTTTGAGAAACTGCAGACTCAGGAGAAGCTCTGAAAACAGAGAAGTTACCCTTGTCAACCTAAACAACAACACAGAGAGGCTCCCTAAAAGAAAATGATGTTCATTTGGGAATAGAACATTGCAACGGGAAGGCACGGGCCACGGTAAACTATGTGCATATTCAGGGAGGTAAAGGAAGAAAAGGTGTTTGAAGGAGGAAATGAGGAGGGTTACTTAATTGTTTTGAAATAATTATCCTTGGCTATGCACAAGGGGGGAAAAAAAAAAACCCTTTTATCCGAGGAATGTGAGCCCTTTTAAATTACCAGGTCCAGAGAGGCATTTAAAATGTAGCAGCAGTCGAGTCTCATTCCCCCTTGAGCTAAATAATTACCCTCGGGAGACACTCGCTGTGCGGGCTCTAGACTAGCTGAGGCCAAGCAGCCATTAGATAGCACACAGCCAGAGTTCCACGACGCACAGCCAACCCCAACCAACGGTGTTCCCGTAAACCAATGAGAATTCCAGATGAACAGCTTTTGTAATCATCCTCCTGATACATCCTTTATTTATTTATCTATTTTTTAACAACTTGAGCCTCTCCTTTGTTCTCTGGAGCCCTCCCGAAGGCAACCTAGAAGTGCGTCCTGGGCTGCAGTCCTCAAAGCCGGCTCCGGTAAACTCTCCGTATTAATTCTGCCGCAGCTTCCTCCTTTTAGGTCGACAGCTACTAGGATCAATAACAAGGGTGACGTCCGATGTGAGTTGGACAGGCAGTTGCTAGACAGATGTTTTTTGGTTTTTGGGTTTTTTTGAGAGTCTTGCTCTGTATCTCAAACTCTAGGACTCAAGTGACCCTCCTGCCTAAGCCTCCCCCTGAGTATCTGGGACCACAGATGCACGCCACCATGCCAAGCTAATTTTTCTATTTTTTGTAGGGACAGGGTCTTACTATGTTGGGCAAGTTGATCTCAAACTCATGGCCTCAAGCGATTCTCCCACTTCAGTCTTCCAAAGTACCAGGATTACAGGTGTGAGCCACCACCCCCGGCTTGGGCAGATGTTCTTGCAGAAGTAGTTTGTGTGAGGTTGCAATGGGCTTTGTGCAAGGCTGTGGTTTTTGTACAGTCTTTTTTGCTATCAGGTGTACAGGTGTGATAACCCTCTCTTCACATCCTTCCCCAGGTCTGTTTGTCAGGGTTTTCTTAACATTAGTGACTTCTTTTTGATTCTGACAACTTTTGCAACCTTTTGGAAGGCAAATTTACATCTATAAAGGACAGTTCCATTCATAAAGGTATGTCATCAAATAACCAGGAAATACTAACTACAGGAGAAAACGAAAGACTAAGAGTCATCACCAGGCTTACAGACTTGCATCTGGGGGAGATGACCCGGGAGACTTTCTCTGCATAGTAACACAACCTTTGCTCAGGGTAGGTTCTGCGCCTCACCTGCCCACAGTTTGTTGCCGCCTCCCCCGGAGCTCACAGGACCTTGGTCCCAGGCCATCGTCTGCTCTCTGGGCTCGTTCATTTCTCCTAAAGATCACTTGCTACCCCTCAAGACTGTCCGCAACCCCCACTGCCCGCTCCCCTGCGAGGAGGGCATTTAAGCCTCCACCATCTGGCTTTCCCACGAGTCGCGTGTTTTGCACGGCTCTGGCACCCTCTTGCACGTTAATAACTGCGTACGCCTTTGCTCCTAGGAATGTATGTTCAGTTTATTTCAGCAAACTCAAACCTTCAGAGGGGAAGGAAAAGATTCCCTTCACCCCGACAGGGACAACTATTAACATATGCGCTCTGTTTTACTGAACATTACAGAGCTTTTCGAATGGAGATTTTTAGATGTCTCTAATGTCCAGAGGCTGTCCATCCGTCCCCCTGCCCTGAAATGCCCACAAGTAGGGGCCTCGTGACTGGGTGACGATGAAGGCAGAGCACCATCTCCTTCCTCCTCCGTGTCTGCGGTGCAGCACTGTCCTCCTCTGTCACTTCGTACTCTTAGTCACCTCTGCGAGCTCCTCTCTCCTGCTCTCTCCACGACTGCGGCTGTTCTGTCCTTACCTGCTTTTATAGGACATGTCCCAGGTGAGTGATGACACTCACAACCTGCTCATGCCTGTGTCCCTCCCCAGACCAATCACATGTCAGAATGGGGGTGGGGGAGTTTATAGACCTTCACTGGTGACCTCAGCAGCCAGGGTGGAGAACCTGTGACTTGGGTGTCCTTCCCATTTCCCACCTGGAAAGAGAAAGCGTCCCACCATCCTAACACCCTGCGTCCTGCTGTTCCATCGTCCCGTCATCCCACGGGGCCTCCTGGAGAGGCTGGTGTGGCCCAGAACACCATTAGGGCTCTTCTGGCATTGTTCTGTCAGTATCTGTCCCCGGGGCAGGAGTTCTGCCTCTACCCTCCCTGCATTCCCTGCAGGGCCCGGTGCCTGGCAATGTCTCTGCATTGATTTGAAGGCGTCAGAGCAAGCAGGCGGGGGTCGAGGGAGATGCTCCTATTTCGAGGCAGGCAGCTGCTACTGCTCCCCATCTCTAAGGGCACAGAAGGAATTGTCACGTAGTTGTCCAGGTGGCACAGCCCTATATGTCAGGCCCTTCTAATTTAAGATATAAGCTCTGGGCGCATAGCTAGCCTGAAACTGCCAGGTAAATGTCACAGCATTTTAGCATGTGGCTTCATGGAGTGAAGGTGCTCAAAGGTCATAGATCTGGGGATGAATCTCAACTCGGCAGCCATCACACTGTGAGCGTGGTCAAAACTCCACCCTCCGAGCCCCTGGAAAGGAGTGAGGGCGAGCATGTGAAGAGGGTCCCGAAAGTTCTTCCCATCCCTAACACCCTACGATGCTCTGACAAACAAAATAGAAACGCTCCACCCTTAGCTGTGCTCGAATGAAGCAGAAGTCCCCGAAACGAAGGTGGCCGTGAGCAGGAAGGAAATTCACAGCGGCAGCCACACTCAGAAGTATCCTGCGACCCTGCAGCCAGGGCTGCGTCGACAAAGAGCGTGGAAAGAAGAGAGACCCGATTCGGGATGGCCGGAAGAGTGATTTCAGTCGCGCTTCCCGGAATAACGTACTTTAAATTCATTTTTATTTCAAGCTGTCTGATGTGGTTTCCAAAACATTTTTACAAATGTCAAACGCACTGTCAACCCGAAACCACCTGGAAAAAAGTAACTGACAGGAAGCTAAATTAAGGAGCTATAATTTCGCTGAAGTGTTCCCGCGACCTTTTAAGCCATTGGAACCAAACTGAAACGACTTCACCAGAGCCCAGAAGCTGCTTGAGTTGGAATAGGCCACAAAAGCCTTTCTCCTTCATGCATTTGCACATGCGTGCGCACACACACGCACACACACACGCGCGCGCGCACACACACACGCACACACTTTGCAATCGAACCTGTGCGAGGTGAGCTGGAACCTGTTCTCTTCACAGAACCTCTGAGCTCCCCTGGACACGCGTCCTGCCCAGGGCTCCTGCCGAAGCCTGCACCCCTCCTCCTCTCCTGCACCTCACTGTGCCTCCCGGCGGCAGCAGCGCTGGCTGGCACCCTTCACGGGACAGTCCTGCCTGTGCCATCAGCTGGCTCTGTGACCCTGAGCAATCTCCAAGCCTAAGATGCTCCCCCTAAAGGTCAGGTGGGTGAATGAGCTATTCTCTCATGGAAGTTTCCAGAGCTCTAAGAAAGCCCTTCCTTCTTGCCCTTTTCAAAAGTGAAGGTCCGGGGGTTCTGTTTTCTCATCCAGCACTCCAGGAGAAGATGGAAGTTCTAAAGGCGAAAACACGTTTGAGAAGCTGGAGACCTCAAAGGGAGTTGGCTGGGGAGGGTGGAGGGTAGGACCAAGGTGGCCAGGATGGGTGAATCTGCAGGGCAGGGACTGGGTGACGTGGGTCTGCGCTGACAGCCAGTTACTGGCAGGGCAGGGCCTCTCCCAAGCACAGCCTTGTCCTTCCATTGCTGGGAAGAAAAGTCCAGAAATGCCATTCATGCCCTTGAATGACCATTAGTCCATTCAAGTCCTTTGTCACCTGCTGAATCTGGAAGCAGAGATGACATATTTGCTGCATGAAATGGTGCTAGTGGACCCCAAAGGCCGGTTGACCAGATTTTCACGAGCTGCTTGGCAAAGCCTCTCCTGGCACCACCTTTATGACTCTGCATCAGGCCTCCAAATGAGAGGCAGGTGTAGAATGACAGCCTCTGGTCATTCTGCAAATAGGGCACTCAAAGTGTGCCGTCCTCGCAGGTCAGGATGAGCCTCCATACCAGCTGCCACCGACGGAGCTTAACACAAAATGCAGTTTGAGGGACTTTCCGGGCACAGGTGACTTTTCAAAACCAGGGTGGGTTGGAAGTAAAAGACCAAGGAGATCATGGCCTGGGACTTTCCTCCTGAAGACCCCGCAGAGCCACAGTGCTGGTGGGGACGCCCAGGGTAGGGCCATCTCCAAGTGCAAAGGCTCGTGAGCTCCTGACACTGCTGCAGGCCTTGGAGAAGCAGCCAGGAGGGGGAGGCGAGCAGCCCCACCTGCTGCAGCTAAAATTAGGACCTGCAGGTCATCCACAGCCAAATGGTGCGCAACGGCCTCGCCCCAGTCCAAAGGTCACTGGGGGCAGTACAACCTCTGGGAAGCCACTTAACCACACAGGCCTCAGGTTTCCTCACCCGTAGCAGGCAGGAGGACCCCACGCCACCCAGGATAAAATGGCTCAGTTAGCATTGCTGCCCTCCAACCACACACCACTTCTTCCGACAGTCACCTGCTCGTGATCTGCCTCCTGGAGGTCGGCTCTTGACGTGTCCTGATCCCTAGGGTCCCATGAGTGGCAGATGCCCAGGTGGGACAGGTTGCAAGCAGACCCCAGGGTGATTTTTCCAGCCCCTCCAAGATGGCCATGACTTCAGGGGTCCCCGCTACAGTTTCTAGACTTCTAAGGAAAGGAAGGGTCTGCCCTGCCTCTGCTTTGACACTGTCGCTGGGGCAAAATCTATTGCCCTAACGCTATGGGATGTGGAGGAAGTGCTCCACCCTGTGGTTCATCTAGCAGCTCCAGAAAGAGTTCAGGAACCTAGAATCCCACCCACAAGGGTGTGGGGCATGTGTGTGTCCACCAGCAGCCTGGCCTCCAGGACAGCAGGTAGACTTGACTCCAGCGTGAAGGGTGATGGAAACCGTGGGGAGGCACACCTAGCTCCAGGATCTGGGCCTCATGGCTGCCTTCGTCCCAGCTCTTCTCCTGGAATGTTCTGGGGGTGCTGCTCCTCAGGCCACTCCCTTCCTGGGAGCAAGCCCTAAACAAAAAACCTCCTGGCTACTTAGTCACGGTGAAACAAGAGAGAGGAGGTAGAGCATGGACTGATGTATATTAGGAACAGAGTGGATCAAAGAGAAAAGGAAGCAGAGAGAAAATGAAGGGCGCAGGGTAAAGCTAAAAAGGGGAGCATGGAAAGTGGGAAGGAAAGAGCACAACGGAGAGCTGGCTGCACTGGGTAGAGGATCACAGACAGCGGGGTAGGCTGGGGGGAGGACACTGAGACGCTGCCCAATCATCCCTTCAGGGCCACAGGGGCATGGGAATAGATATAGGATGTCCATCCATCCATCCGTCCATCCAACCATCCATCTCTCCCTCCATTCATCCCTCCAACCATCATCCATCCATCTCTCCATCTATCATCCGTCCATCCACCCATCTCTCCATCCATCCATCCCCCATCCATCCACCTATCCAACCATCCACCTCTCCCTCCATTCATCTCTCCATCTGTCTATCTTTTCATCCATCTAAATCATATATTAAATATATATTGTGGGCCAAGAATATTACTGGTTTCTGGAGACATAAAGATGGAGAAAACATAACCCTTAGTCTAGAAAAGAAAATACTAAATGCAACTGCATGCTCCTATCTTGGACTGTCCCTGGAAGGGTCCAGAGTCTGCTGTGGCTGACCAGGATAACTACCAGGACAGGAGGCCACAACGTCAGCATCTTTCTTGGGTGTCCTGGAATATCCATAGAGAAATAAATTTCAAAACTGAATTGTAATGATGCGACAGAGACGAACGGGAAGCAAGGCTCGGCCCCATGGCCCGTCCCGCCAAGCCCAGCACAGGGACTGTCCCCTCCAGTTGTCTGCCCACAGGCCAGGCCTCCTCCGAACTCAGCAGACGTCCTGGAAAAGCCTCCAAGAGCAGGTGATCTTCTAGCTGAATCTTAAACCACGAGTAAGAATCATCCTGATAGATTAAGGGGAAAGGAATATTCTAGGCAGAGGAAACAACATATAAAAAGGCAAACAAAACAACAAAAACCAGGCAAGAAGGAGCGTGGCCCATTCAGGTATGGCTGGGACACACAGAGGGTGCGTGTGTGGGAGATGAAACTCAACTAGCAGAGATAAACCCGGGTCAGGGTGGAAACCGGCACTCTCCATCTTGCTCCGTCACCCTAGTCAATAACTTGTTGTTGCTGCTGAACGTGGCTGCTTTTAAGCACGTATTCTCTCCGGTTCATTACAGACCCGCCTCTCCTGTCGCTTGGCCCAATCAGTATTTTTGTTCCTAGCCTGCCCCTTCCGGGCAGGCACTGGAGCTGAGCCTGCCATCCGTGAGTCAAAAAGCAAGAAACTAGTTTGCCGTGTCATGAAGTTTGGGTTTTGTCCCCGAAGCAATGAGGAGCCACTGAAAGGACACACATGCAGACCTAAGGACAGAAGACATCCTAAGGATTACCCTAGACCTGGTCACCCCACTCCTTGGGCTGTGTCCTAACAAAACAATTCAGAAGCTGCAGGTCACCTGTATGCCCTGAGGAGCATCGGTCTTGTCCACACAGAGGGCTGCCGCTGGGGGGCGGGCTGGGCAGGCCGAGGGGGGAGAGGACCAGGGTGCAGAGTGGGAGGGAGGTGGAGGGAGGGAGGTGGAGGAAGGGCCGCCTTCCCGCTGGGAGAGCAGGATGCTCAGGAAATGACCAGACGGCAGGCCTGGCACGGCGAGCCCACAGGCCTGCAGCCCCAGCCCCGGCCCGGGCTCCCCTCTGCCCGCACCACCTGCGAGTGGAACGAGACGAGACTCAGGTGAAGGGAATTCGGGGGAGCCGGGACTGCTCAGTCAAGATGCGTCACTGGAGATTTAGTAACTGTGCCGGGTTGCTTTGGTTTCTTTTTTCTTCGTTAAATAATCTTTTTCAGACAACCTCATGTTGAGGGTTTACAGGGAACATCAGACCCTGGGCTGAGGAAAGCCCCAGAAGCTGGCCTCACCCTGGACAGGCAGGTGACTTTTCCAACAGTGAAAAGTGGCAAGTCGCCAAGTGCCCAGAGACAGGGCAGCCACGCACGTAAATAAAGCAGGTCACGCTGGGCAAAGGTTTCACAGTCGATGAAAAAGAAAAATATGAAGGTTGTGAAGCAAAAAAAAGAAACCACTAATAAATGAAAAAAGTACAACACAAAAACGTCTCTGTGTAAAATGATGCCGACTATGTAAAAAACTCTGCACGCAAATGGACAGGGACTGGAAGAGCCCAGAAAGATGGCAGCAGGCACTGCGGTGGGCGTGCAATTTCTAAGGGGTCTTTAATTGCTAAGTGTTGTCTTAGTAATAAGCTGCGGCTTTAAGTGAGAGGGACACCCGGGGCGAATGGAGGTGGTCTGGGCGGTGGTTCCCAAACTGGCCTCGGACCGTTTGCCGGGCTTTTTATACACGGGTTGCTGGGCCCTGCCCCCGGGGTTTCTGAGTCAGCAATTCCAGGGTGGGTCCCGAGAATCTGCATCTTTATCCAGTTCCCAGGTGCTGCTGGTGCCACGGGGACCACACACTGAAAACCGCCGGGCCGTGCATGGTCTCTGTGAGGGATGGACTCTGAGCTGTTGAGGACGGCACGTCCACGTGGAGAGGCTCTCTGCTGGCCAGGAGAGGAACCAGCTCATGTTCCTATGGCCACCGTGAGCCCTGTCTCATCCAGCCTGCTCACGGTCAAGGTCACCAACTCAGCAAGGTCTCAGGAGATGCTGCCCCGAGAGGAAGCTCCTCTGTGGCTTGCAGAGATTGGGAAATCGTGACGGGCAGGACGCCGCCAGCCCTCCTGGTTTCTGGGGTGCCGCACTGCCCAACTGCAGGAGTCCCCAGTGGACGCTGCTTTGGGGCAGCTGCCCACTCCAGGATCCTCTTGCTGGGCAACGGCTCTTCCCCGTGGTCCCTCAGAATCCAGAAGGAACACAGGCTGTTGGCGCCACAGGGACCCATGGGTGAGCTAACCCACCGCCAGCTTCCTTATGTCAAGGCCCAGAGGGGAGGAGCTAGCAGGGCTGAGACCAGAACCCAGACCTCCTGATCCGCGTCCACAGCCCGTTCTCTCCCCTCTGCCCTGGGCTCTCAGGAGTCGGCAGAGCTGCTCTGCCAATGCTCAACCACTGACAGGACATCTGCCGGCCCGGCCACCTGGGGCCTTGTGCCCTGAGCAGGTGTTGCTGGGTAGAAGCTTCTGTGCTGGGGCCTGGTTCTCCTAGCGTGGGGGTCGCAGGCATGCTGCCACCACCCGAGCTCAAACTGAGACCCCCCTGGACCACGGGTGCTGGCTCTGTCAGGACACTTCCTCCCGGTGGGCCAGGACCTGTGCAAAGTGGTTCCCAGCGGGCCACCCGGGAGACGCACCCACTTCCACGCCCAGAACTTTGCTATTCGTGGCCCTCCTTTGAAAGAGCCCTTTGCCAGTGGGAGTTTGCACATTAAAGCAGCCCAGAGAGACGCAGCAGAGGTCCCCATCTGATTTTACAGCCTGAGATCAGGCAGACCTAGTATTATGAAAGATACATGCTGCTCACTCCTCTGGCTCCCGTCCACCCGCCTCTGGCCCTCTCCACGAGCCGTTTTGGGACTACGTCTTGCTAGGCAGAGGCAAAACCCAAAGTGGGAATTGTGGGAGTATATTTCTGGGTAAAAATATCTACACCCCTTACCTCGACCACACCTAGAGGCCCCTCTCACCCACCGGCCCACCCACAAAATATACAAGGGAAGCTATGCCTTCTAGCAGGATCAGTCACCGCCATTGTGATACACGTCTGCCGGTCTGCTAATGAAAAAGGATTGCTCCTAGTGACATCAGAGGATTTGATTCTTAATAGAGCAAACTGTGCTTCAAGTCAGAGGTCCCACATAGATCCTGGCAGAAACCTCCTCAAAGGGGATTCAGGCCACCTTCCGGTTTGAGATTTTGCCAGCCAAGAATGTCAGATGTAATTAACGTCAAATCATGCAGGCAAACTGGCCTGGTTTTTACCCTCTGGCTGGGTCCACCTGTATAGCAGGCAAATCATTCCAAAAAAATCTTGTGATCATTGCGTTCAGTAAGACAGAAAGAACACCATGGTCCCGCATCCCAGCTGCATGCCGTGAACCACCATTAGAAGTTAGCACATAACCTTGTGGCCCCATTTTACAGATGAGGAACCTGAGTCACTTCTAAAAAGCTTGAGCGGCTTACCCAAGGTCACACCATAAAAGGATCTGGGCTAAGTTTCAGTCCTCTTGATCCCCTTCCGACCTTACACACTTTAAAAAAAAAAAATTCAGGCAAGATGTTTTTTACCTGATTTAAGTACAATGATACAGTAAAGACAGCCCCTACATATTTGCTGAGGTTACAGTGAGCTATGATTGTACCACTGCACTCCAGAATGAGTAACAGAGCAGGAGCCTGTCTCTTAAAAAAAAAAAAAAGATTAAAAACCAGGAAAACAGGATTCCCTTGAGGTTTGAAGTACTTAATAGAGGCGAATATTTATTGAGCACTTACCATGTGTTGGGCACTATTCTATGAGCTTTTACACGAAATAACTTAACTTCCATTAAGAGAGAAAACCACAGAAAAAGGAGAGGCAGATATATGTCTGTACAAGTCAATCCCAAAAGTCTCTCGTTTATTCCAACGCACAAGAGATTTCAAAGGCAAAATGGAGGAAGAAATGCAAACTGAGTGGTCAGACTCTGAACAGTGCAGAGCAAGGAACTTGAAGCTACCTCCTGCTAAGATACAGCAGGAAGGACACAGAAAGACCGACGTTGTTACTTTACTTGTCATTTATTAGCTGTAAGACCTTGGGCAAGTTATTTAATATTTCTGAGACTTAATTTGTTGACCTGCAAGACCAGACTCATAATACCTTCCTCGTAGAGCTCTTGCAGGACTCGCCTGCAAGGCGGCCAGCCTGGGACCCAGCACGCAGGTCATGCTAAATTAATGGCTATTCACGTCCCATCTCCAGCACAGTATGGAGGCCCACGCAGGGGTCTTCCCAGCCCACTGGGGCAGCCAACCCATCTGATAACATAAGGCCTTGGATTTGGGAGAGTCACTATTTTCCCCTATAATATCTCTACCCATAATCTCCAAATTATATTCTGTGAGTTCACTTGTGTACTTTCTTCTTATAAACTCCACAGGCAAAGCGTTCTGGGACCAAAACGATCCTAGGAATTTGGCCTGGAGAACAAAAGCCCATCAGCTTGCCGCGCTGAACATAAGGCGGCTTGACTCCTCGATCAATCAGTCTAACGGCAGGGGACGGTGTCGCCACTGGCGCTTCCTGTGTGTGCAGGAAGCCAATGCGGTGTGCAGGGGAGGGTAATGTGGCCATGAGTCACGCATCTGCCCTCAGACCCGGCCCATAGTCTCTTCATGGGTTGTGAAAGCCCCCGCCCGGCACTGACCCCACAGCTCAAGCCTAACTTCAAAGGTCTATGCAGGCGACTCCCTTCTCACCTGTACCTGCTCGGAACCCTCCAAAGGCTCCGCGCCCACCCCACAGGCCCACGCTCCTCCACTGGGCTCTGTCTGGCCCCTTCTCACTTCCCTCACTTAATCCCCAGAGCACCCGGCGTGTGCCCTCTCCCCGGTGTCCACTGTGCCCGGCTCCTGTGCCTTCAGTCCTGCTGGCTCCTCCCTGGAGCACACAGCACCCCCGTCCCACACGGGCCATGCCCGGCCCCGTTCTAGGGCCAGTGCCCGCTCTGCTTCCTCCGCAAAGCCACAGGTGGCAGCACAATGTCGTGTCCAAAGCACCCGTCAGACAGGGCTAGGTTCCCGCCTCCTTTCCCAGTCGACTGGGTCCCTGGGGACACTTTCTAATCTTTCGGTCCTTGGTTGACTATCTGGAAAGTGACAGTGATGATAGTACCCACTGCACAGCCTGGGTAGGGGACTGGGTGAGATCGTCTTTGGAAACACGCACAGTGCTTGGCACTGAAACCTACACGGGAAACCCTACATTTAGCGTCATTGGGGTTTCTAAACTGGTTTCAGTTGTCTGCCTCACCTCTTCAACCTTCAGAAATGGCAGCTAGTATTTTCATCATTATCCCCTGACTGTTCCCACCTTCCCTTGCAAACTCCTGGAGCACCTCTAGTCTGTCTCACATTGTCCTGTGTTATTCATTACGGTTTTCATATCCTCGTTTTATCTAATTGTCGGCTTACTCCCTTCATTCACATCCAGAGAGAGAGAGAGAGAGAGAGGTGGGAGTAGATTCATTTCCACTGGATTGTTGTTTCTGTCGCTAGGAACACAGTGGTTGTGTAAGTCAGATTTTCTGAGCTTTGATTTATAGAAGTAGGGAAAATAGCACCTGCCCTATATAGGTGTAACATTATTGCAGGGAATAAAATAAAATAAAGCGGCCCATGCACAAGCATGTTGTAACACAAACACTGTGCATGCATGAGGAACCCGTTCATCTTATTTGCAAGCACAGTGAAAATACTCTCCACGGAGTTCACTTGGAAAATTACTCTGCACACTTGCGGCTCAATGAGGCCTGTGATTGTAATAGCCTATTTCTTAATTCCCAATTGGACCCCTCTGGCTCATGTGGCAGCAGCTGCCCAGCAGGGCCAGCGAATCCAGTGGGAAAGCCCTGAGCAGCGTCTCAGGCGAGAGGCGGGAAGACCCACTGCCTGGCGAGAAGCGCTGATGCTGCCCTTCCCAAGGCGACAGTGCCGCCAACACTGCGCCATCATCCCAGAGTCGCTTTGTCACAAGACGGCAATGACAATTGCTTGAGATGGTATGGTATCGACAAGCCAGTTCTGCCTGGACCCCTAGGTGTATCATTCGGCCTCCGTGTAGGAAGAAAGTTCTAGAAGAACTGGAAACCTGGGGAAACCTTACGGAATCACAGAACCATAGAGGTGATGAACTAGACCTGAGCAGACCTTCAGCAAGACTCCCCAAACACCTGCAGCACACAGAGCCTGGGGACGCAGAGGTGGGAGCACCAAGGCCCTTCCTCTTGGGCGTGGGGGAGAAGGCAGACGCAGGTATGCACGTGTGCTAGGAACCGCAACGCCACGGATCACAGAGCAGGAAGGCACAGAGGTGTCGGGGCAAAGAAGCTTATAGTAGCGCCAGTGGGGTAGGCAGAGGGAAGGCAGCCCAGCAAGTTGTGTACAGCCTTGCATGTCCTGCTAAGGAATCCAGACACCGTCCTGGCTGGATGACCAATCTCCTCTTCTCCCTTCCCGACCGGCAACAATATGGCTCGTTGCTGCTGTTTACTTTTGCCTGGGCAAAAAGCCGGTAACAGGAGACGAACAACTGCGTCACTCTCCAAGGGTAGCGACCACCTGGGGAAGGCTTGTGTCAACCTTGCGTTTGTCATACATGGGGTCAGGGAAGTCCAGGAACGAAATGCTGCCAGCAGGGGTTTGGGAACGGGGGCGCTCTCCCCACGTCCAACGTGAAGGAGAGCCCATGGAAGCAGAGGATGCGGTTTCTCCCCAACACGAGCCTCCTCTGCCTTAGAGCTGCACCATCTCTAGAGGCCGAGATGGCCAATTTACTTCCTTTCTTACTTTCAAATGCCTTCTGGTATTTATTTCCTTCCTGATCTTGTCCCAAAATAATATATCCTAAAAATAACTAAGGAATTAAGTTTTCATCCGTCACCTATCAGGACATAGAGAGCTCTGTGTCTTCGCAAGGGTTGCAGAGGGGTGCAGTGGAGAGGCGTGGTTTGAGACTGTCCCCAGGGGAGGATGATGTATCCCAGGTGAGCACCCACAGCTCAGGGTGGATTGGGATTGTGGACAGGAGACCTGGACCCTCCTGTAGACACATCTTCTCATGACTAGCTCACAAGCACATGTCACAGCCTGTCCCAGAACAAAATGCCAGCACCTTTTTTCTTCACGGCAACACTGGCCCATATTTGCTTGGATAAATGTTCCTGTGCTGGCTGACTCATCTGGCAAAAGAGAAAATCCACATGCTGATCTGAAGCTGACCAACAGCTCTTCTCAGGGAAAACCATGAACATTAGTAACAAACCATGCTTTCCCTGCTGCTCACCAGGGCACTTCCGACATGCCAGGTACATAACGTGGACTGGAGGTGGCAAAAAAAGGAAAAAAGGGGTCAGGAAGAGGGAGAGGCATCTTATAATTCGTCAAAACAGGGGCTCCTGAAAGCCGTGGATCAGGCCTTTGTTCTCTGTGCTGACAGTTCAGGGGATGGGGTGGCTGCTCTCACAGTAACTATTGTTGCATGGATAAATGAATGAATGACAAGTGACATTTCGTTAAAGGACAAGGGTATTTCACAGTTTAAGTGTGACATCTCTTTCCTTGGAAACCTCAGGCATTGGGCTATTCTCTGCTTAACTTGCTGTTTCCTAACTGGCCATATGTGCTATGCCGCCATATGTAACCAAGATTTCCACATGGAGGAATAATTCTCCTCCTGGGAATCAGTGTCCACGGAGTGGACGAAACACGGAATTGAAGCCAGAAAATCCAGACCCACATCCTGCCTTTGCCACTTACTGGTTATGTGATCTTGAGCAAGTCATTTTCTTTCTTTGAATGTAATGGTTTCCACATCTGTAAAATCAAGGCCCTAATGACCCAGTGGTTGGGAGAACAAAAACAACACGTGAAAGCATTTCACAGTTTCAACACACGATACAAATGTTGGTTATTAAACCAGAAAGCAAAAAATGATGACAGAACAAAAGTTTACAAAGGGCGACCCTATAACTGAGGACTCAGTGTCAAGTTTCTCCCAAATGAACAGAACTCGCATGCCAAGTATCCACCAAGGATTAGATGTCAGAACCTTACCTGTGTTGATAATTCAATTATGAACTTTTAGTCTCATAACCACATCGGGGAATGAATGAATGATTGTCCCTCTTTTATCTACTATAAGTTATATAAGGGTGCTTTTAAACCTAGAAAACTGATGCGTAATTCTCATATCTGTATTTTTGACCCTATGACTGTTTTTAAAGCCATTTTTGTGATTAATAAGCCCTAATTAAGTTAAATGAATTATCGAGCTATCAATAATGCACAAATAGGATGAGTACTGATGAGCAGTACTTATCTCATATTAATAATTATTTTACTCTATACCCCATTTCTTAACAGCAGTTTTCATCCTGAAATCAAATTTTGATATATTATAACTTTCTGTAATTCTTTTTATATTGTCTTTTCTTACTCTCTGATGAACTTTTAATGCAGGAAGCACCACAAGTCAAAAGCATGCAAAGGTCAAAAGATGACAATTTCTTAATTAGGTATGACAGTAACTTGCAAAGATCAGTCGCTGCAGGTGGCATTTTGTTTGCTGTAATTATATTTAGTTGTGAAATTTAAGCGATTCATTTCTTTGGGTACTTTGTCTGCAATTAAGGCACTCTACCATCAGGTGGCAGTAGTGTCATGATCACGCTGTGTCCAAATAAGCTTCTGTCTAAAATAGATTATTTCTTAGCTGAAAGGGAGATAGAAACCTATTTTTCTTCCTTTTATTTTTTAAAAAGAACTCTTTATGAAAAGAGCCATAATACAACAGCATTTAAAAGGCCACTTTAGCTTTTAATACTTAATGTAAAGTATATTAAATAGTTATGAAACTTATCTTAATAATTAATTTTTAAGTACTCAGTCACTACTTAATATAATTGCTTTTCCCTAAACACTGAATGCAGAGTTCATCTCAAAGTCATTGTGAATCCTGAGCTTGGATTCTGACACTTGCTTTTAGCTTCTGGACTTCATGCCCTTTGTTCCAACACACCTGTGGGTGTTGTTCCCGATGCCGTCATCGCCACAGCTGTGCCCTAGGACCACAGCAATTCTATTTTCTTGCTAAGCTCCTGGTGACCACTAGAGGTTTTTTGAAATTTTTTTCTTTGATTTTTCAGCTCTTAGATTGCAAAAGGCCCTTCAGGGTCTACCGTCCCATCTCCCAGGGAAAAGGGTAACAGACAGACATGTATGCGTGGGCTGCGAATACAGGGAAACTTACATGGAAGAAGGGACAGTCCACTCTTTCTGAAGGGAGAAGCATCCCTCCTGCCAAGGTGAAATCTTGAGATGGAGACACACACACACTCCTCGTGGTTCCCTTAGTAACGCCTCTAACTCAGGGTCAGATACTATCTGACAACTGCTTTATAAAAGAGCTTTTATCTTTTATCACAGAACAGTCTGTCTTGAAAATAGCATTTGGGCCAATAGCTATGCAGGGTTTTAAACTCCATCGCTGGAAGCCATCAGGAGTGGGGACTACACCACGCTGGCGGTGGCGGTGAGTGTGGACACGTTTCTGTCCCTCTGCTGAGGGTGGCCTGCAGCCTCAGCCCCTGGGCTTCCGCACGTGGACACCGACAGTCCCTGGAAGGAGTCGCACTTTCATCTGAGGTTCTGCAGAGGGACACACCTCTTAGCAAATCAAATGATAGTGTTGCATTCCGTCTTGTTCATAAATTTTAATTTCTCGTTTTGTTTTAATTTGGATTTAATTTGGATCCTTCTGATCGGATTTTCAAGGCTGGGCAAGGGGAGGGCTTAAAATGACTCACTCTATAAAAATATAGAGTTAAGAGTATTTTAAGCTTTAAAAATGCATCATCACAATATGGAAGCAACCGAATTTGGAGTCACAGTGGATGTGGGAAGGTGCACTTGTACCACGATCCGTAGCGGTGAGGCGTCCTTTCGTCCCACGGCTTCATGACAAATGGTTGCTCGCTGCTGCCTCGTTCTGTGGGAAGGGCACCCACACCCCTGTGGGGCAGGGAATTCTACTGCCAGGCGGCTGCATGCACTGGGAAGTCCTTCCTGATGGGTCAGCATTGGCCTCATTGTCACTTGCACTCACAGGGCGTGCGCTGTGCCCTGGAGTAAGTGAGCACACCTGCTCTCCCGCAAGGACAGGTGCGAGAGTCTGGAACGCGGCCTCGACCCCTCCCTCGGGGTTCCCCCAGGCCAGAGAGACCGGCTTCCTCACGAGGCCTTCCCCATCTCAGCTGCCCTCTTCCTGGTGTGCTCTGGGTGTCAGGGCACTTTGCACTGTCCCCAGTCTGAACGCAACCTTCCAGTGAGGCCCAGCCAGCTAGAGGCAGCGTCACCGGATTCATTGAGATGAGCTCTTTTACGTTCCAATCTGCCTCTGCTGCTCACACCTGGTGCGACCCGGGGAGCATCAACACTGCTGTGCTTGGTGGGCTCCTCACTTCCAGGGTTATTAGTCATAAAGGAATCAAGTTGTATTAGATAAGAAGACATACAACATACTCATATAATGCCTGGTAGCTAATACAGTGGCCCCCCTCATCCGTGAGGGAGACCTCTCGAGCCCCCAGTGGATGCCTGAAACCTTGGACAGAACCGAGCCCTTTATATACAATGTTTTTTCCTGTATATACATACCTATGGTAAAGTTTAATTTATAATTTAGGCATAGTAAGAGATTAACAACAACAATAATAAAATAGAACAATTATAATGATATACTGTAATGAAAGTTATGTGAATGTCCTGTCTCTCTCTCTCTCAGAATGTCTTATTGTCCTGGACTCACCCTTCTTCTTCTTGTGATCTGTCAATCTGTTAACCAAGAAGGCTCCTAAGTGACTAGGCAGGTCGTGTAGACAGTGTAGGATTCACATCCTGGGAGGGACGGAGCGGGACAGTGTGCAATTTCATCACGCTACTCAGAACAGCACACACTTTAAAATTTACGAGTTGTTAATGTCTGGAATTTTCCATTCAATGTTTTTGGACCACAGTTGTCTACAGGTAACTAAAACCATAGAAAGCAAAACCACGGAAAAGAGGACCAATGTAACCATAATGCCAACTGGAACACAGTGAAATCAGAAGACTTCAGGGAAGCCGTGGGCCCTGGGTCTAGCGGTCAATGCAACCAGCTAAGTCCTGTATTATCTCAGCCATTGACTCACTCGCTAAATGAGCACTAGCTGAGCACACGCTAATGGTGCTCAGGACTCAAAGGTCAGTAAGATGGTGCTGACCACAGGGACTCTAGCGGGAAGGACAGACGCCCACAGCAACCAAGCCCAGCTGCAGGCGGGGGCAGCGGGAGCATGGAAGATGGGCCCCGGATTCACGCTAGGGGCGAGAAAGGGTTTCCAAGAGGAGACGCCACTGTCTGGCCAAAGACCAACCCAAACCGAGAAACGACCACAGTCCCCATTGCAGACGTCCACATCGAGACCCGGCCCAGCAGGCAGCTTGCCAGGACTCCAGAATGTCTGGGTACGCCCGGGGCAAAGCTGCCACTGTCCCCACTGCAGCTCCCGGAGAATCCCAGAGAGGCTGCACGAGGCCTGGCTTGGGGCTACCCTGTGCCCTGCCCAGCCCAGGGTCCTTGCGTCCTGCCCACTCAGACTGCCGTGTCCATGGCACAGAGTTCCAAACTGTAGGCAGGTGTCTTGGTATAAATATGGAGCCCTTTGCTTCCTCTGCCCACTCATAACTTCACACTTTTCCCCAAGCTGCCTTTGCCTGGAGCAGCTTCCCTAAAAGAAACATGAAGCCTTTCTCTTTTTCAAAAAAATAAATCTCCTTCGAGCCCATCTGCTCTGGAAAGCCATCCAGATACAATGGTCGCTCTTCCCCTTAGGCTACCACGCCAACATCGCAGGCTCCCAGGTGTCCCCCAAATCCTGCAGATGGACATCCTTCCCACCTGTCTGCCCTGGAAAAGCAGGGGAAGGAGGCACGAAAGGTCGCTGTAGGTCGGTGTTAAGGACTAAAGCGGGGAGAAGGGCCTCCCGCAGCCGTAATGACGCGTCAAGGCTGGGGAGGGAGGCAGGAGGACGAGGGGGCAGAGGGATGTGCCCGGAGCCAGGATCCCTGGGTTCAAAACATCACTCGTCCATCAACCACCAGTGACCCTGGACAAGGCGTTCCACCTTCACACGTCTTAGCTTTCTCACCTGAGCAGCCAGGAGGCCTGCTGAGCAGAGGCTAAGACGAGCCGCCCTTCCCTGCAGCCCGGGACTATGAAGACGGCCCCTCCCTGAGACGGGCACATTGCTCTGGCCCCGTGCTCCTGTGTTTCCTCCCATCTAGAGCCAGGCAAGCAAAAAGTTAACGTTCTCAGTCTATAAGTAGTTCCTGCTGTTGCAGATAAAATTAAATGGCATGGCTATTTTGGTGGAAAATCAGGTAAAAAAACCGCTGAAAAATAAGCTCTCCCGTCAAATGCCAGTGCCCCTCCCCCCCGCCACGTTCTTTTTTTGTGCCCATTTGGTATTTGTTTTTAATTCTGGCTGATTGTCAATTTTAAAACCTGATGCATAGAGTGGCTTGCTATTCCGGAGGCGTTATTTTAAGATGAAACAATGTAAATTCTGACTTTGGATGGCAGATGGCTGGCAGTTCACTATTTGGCAAACCAACTGGTATGGTATGTTGGAAATTCAGAGCAGCAGGAATGCGCGCAATTGGAAACCACCACAGATGCTCCGAGGGAGCGGGGGAGGGGCGCAAGCTGGTCAGGAAATTAAGAACAGTACTCTGAGCTCAGAGGGGAAAAAAGATAATAATTAGCTGAAAGTTTGCTTCTTCCAGTCTGGACTTTTTTTGTGTGGGGGGTGAGGGAGTGCTTCTTAGAAAACCAGGAAGACCCTTAGAAGTCAGCACAGGGAGAAGCTTCTAATTTTGCATCCTATGTGCCTGTTTGGCAACGCTCTGCCGCCAAGAGAAATTCAAAGGGGAGGGGAGGGCAGAAAAAGAGAATCTCAAACACCTACTCGGCGGGAGAGGCGCAAACGGCAACGTTAACCCAGGAGCCCCGCTCCCGGCCTATGTTCAAGACAGGATCAATGAATCATATTTCAGGGAGGAAGGAGGTTTCACAGTTTAGGAAGGACCTATGCACGAGAAAGTGACGATGCCAGTGTTCCTACATCAGGGGAGTTTCCCCCAACTTGGAGGGTGTCGATACATCCCGTGAATTTGGATTATAAGCCCCAACAGTGTCCGTGGTGTTCGGCACAGCCCTCTGCGGAGGGGCTGCTCAGATTCACCCATTGGTTAAGGTCTGTTCAAAGTCAGCGAAGACACAGAGCACTTTTAAAGAAGGTCACTCACACTGCAAACCTCAAACTGTCAGATTCCTGTCAAGTAAAATGTCAAAACAACTCATTAGAACAGAAACTCTTGAGATATATATATATATATTTTTTTTTTTTTCGTGTGTGAAAATTGAGCAATTTTTCATTTCCTCCCAGTTCTGACTACGGCTGGAAGGCAGTGGGGACGTGTTTGCTAACGACCCCATGATGCTCTTCCCAGAGCACCGAGAGCGAACAGGAAGCCAGGATGGCAAAGGAAGTGAGATGGAGACCTGCCAGGTGCAATTTCGAGACAGCGCCTCCCAAACCACCCTTGCATACCTGAGGCCTGCGGAGCTTGCTGGATGATTCTGAAAAGCAGCAAAAACCCCACTCGGGCTGTGCCCGAATTACCATCTAACTCAATCTAAAGCACCGCAGGCTCATGACTGAGCAAGTCACATGGGCAGGGATGATCCGGTCACTACCTTGCAATCAGGTATTCTGGCCAGAACAACAAGCTAATTAAAATTCCAATTCCTGGCATAATTGCTCATCTGGACCTTGAGTAATGAGCAAAGGGTCTCTGGGTTTTAAAATAATCACACAAGCGCGTGTGTGCCGTTGCTGTAGCAGAGCGTGGTGAGGAGGACATCTGGAGACAGTGACCACTTCTCTCTGCTCCCTCCTCGCACCCAGGGAGGGGGGCGGCATGCAGAGGACTCAGACCCTGCCCTGAAGACCGTACAGTGGAAGGGGAGTAACGGCGCGTGGACGCATACAGTGACAGTCCTAGACGGAGCAGGGCAGGCCCTGGAAGGCTACAGACCTAGCCCGGAGGGGACACTGAGTTTCCAGTTCCTTGAGGAGGTGCTGTGTCCACACAGGTACATTCGGAAGGGAGGTCCCCACCCAGTCTGACAGATCCCTCCCACGCTCCACCGTGGCCCGAGGGGCCCCTGCAGGAACAAAGTGTCTCCAGACTTTCCCTTTATCTTGCGGCCCAGAGGAGCACTCCAGGCGAGGCCACAGTCCCTGGCAGGTTTCCCAAGAACCTGGTTCAAAGGCCTGAGAAGGAGCTGGATGGAGAAGCCTCTCTGAAAGTGGGTTAGGGACTGCTGAGCTTCGAACGCAGACGGACCTGCGAGACAAAGCACTCTGAGGAAGAAAGATAAAAGGGATCGGAGAATGGACATTTCTGCGGCGGGAAATGTCTTGCTTGTTTTATCACCAGCCACCGAACGTGAGCCGCACCCGCGGAGGGGGCTGGCGAGGGTCCCTGAATACATTTCTTGTGAGTGCTCTTAACACCAAATGGATCAAAAAAATTTTTTTCCCCAAGATGCTGCAAAAACAGCATGTCCTTCTGCTGTTTCACAAATGACATTTAAACAGCTGAGTGTCTCCGGGAAGGGGACAGGGCAGGAACAGGAGCACAAGAGCTGGGGTTGGGGAATAAGACAGGGGTAGCGCAGGGGAGGGCAGGGGGCTGTGTTTAAAAATCGATGAGGAGGAAAACGGCAGGGACTTACGGCCCAGGGAGAAACCAGGATCGGCAGGCATGAGCTTGATTTTCCAGTCTTTGCAGCAGCATTGTACAGAAGGACCCCCATCTGAGACCACCCTCCCCCTGGGGGAAAATGGTGAGGGGGTGTCTCTCCGTGGATCCCAGACTCTCAGAGGACGGCCTGGCCAGGAGTCATGTCTACAGACAGAGCCAGGCACACATATGAAAGGAACGCGGCGGAGGCACACAAACCTCAGACGCGGGAAGGGAGCAGAGTGTCTCGGTGACCCTCCGTCCCACCGCCTGCATTGTTAAAGAGCCGGGCCCACATTTTTGGTTTGGGCTTTTTTGCTTATGACTTTGAGTAGGAAATTTCTGGTTTGTTTTAGTGGCCATAGATAAATTTATATGGAAAAACCGTCTCCAGCAAGGCAGGAGGGGAAAGGGATGATGCTCCACTCGTGGAGTGTGGGGGGACAGGTATCCAAAGGTATTTCTCTTTGACAGGAGGTCACATTTTCATTGGCAGGAGCACCCCAAATAGGAACAATTATTTTTGAGCACTACATTGTGCCAGGCACGAAGCACTTTGAATATATTATTATATTAATCCTATTGCAATGATGTGATGCAGAAGTTTTTATGTCCATTTTACAGGTAAGAAAACGGAGGCTCAGAAAAGCTAAATAACATGTCAGAGTCCCGCAGCAGGTTGGGGCAAAGCTGGAAGGGAACACGGGTCTCCCTCGCTCCTAAGTCCAGGATTTTTCCTTTGCTTCCTGGGGGCAAAAGATACAAACATGAGGGAAAGAAACCATATGGCTCATGTGAAGAGAACCATTTTCCTCTCCAGGAAATACAGGGGAAGACGGTGGGAAGGAAAAAATACACCTTTGCCTTGAAGGATGACAGTGTCATGTGAAAACATTGAAATTTTAAAACAAACAAATTAGGAAGACATTTTTCACATTATAAGAATCATATTTACTTAACAAAATGATTTGCTTAAGAGTTTCTTTAAGTAGATGGCTCCCCAAGTACATTTAAGAGCCAAATAAAAGTCTTTCGCTCATAAGTTATTTTTTGTTTGTTTGTTTTTTTAGTTTTGAGGAAGACAGAGGGGTTCCTGAGAAGACAGGGCATAAGAATCCTCAAAGGTTTCAAATGTGTCTCCCGGTAGCGGTTTTTACTTGCATCCAGAGTTTCCAGCCTTAAGAAATCCTAATAAAATGCAGGGACAGGCTTACATGCTCCTGACGCCCAGGATACACCATTCTTACAGTAACAGGAGTCAAAGGAAAGTTACCTGTTCCACAATGTCGTCCAGAGCCGCAATGACACGAAAGTGAGTTACAGCCTAAAACACTGAAAGAAGAGACTTAGAACCCTAAATCTCACATTTAAGTCTCTCAAACAAAAGTTTGCTAAACTTTAGCGACAGACCCCAGAGCGTCTGGGCCAAGGCAGACATGAGGCATTGTTATCCCGACTCCTAACAGGAAGGCAGGAAGATCCTGGCGAAATCTAGGTAAAAAGAGTACATGACTTATAAGCATCTAGGTAAAAAGAGTACATGACTTATAAGGAAAAGAAAATTGGATTATCACATGGCTTTTGACAGCGATGTTTTATGCTAGAAGAAACTGGACTATTTTTTCATATTTTTGATGTGGACTATTTTCTCATATTTTTGATTCTTAAGAAAAAAGTGTGAGTTAAGGGTTTTATATCCAGCAAAACTGACTTCAAGTGTGAAGGGCACAAATAAACAGTTACTGACATGCAAGGATTCAGAAAATACTGTTTCTGTGAGATGAACCCCTACTAAGGAAACCACTAAGAATTAGCTTCAGACAAACAAAATGACTAACCTTGCATCAGCATAAGGATAGTGAGTATTAAATATATAGCTACCTGCAGAACTAAGGCAAAACGAGGACTGAGGGAACAGCTAACAGTAGGTATAGGTCGTATGATTTGATAGTGCGAGTATAACACGGCCATAAAAATTGGGAGTGACTAAGGGACTAGGGAGCTTAAAAATGTTTAATTGTTTTCAGTAATTAGCTTTGATGGTGGTAGCATTGTTACTATTGTTATTCTGAGACTATTGTAATATTTAGGGGATATTCTAATTCTACTTCTGTCTTTAAGAGCCAGGATTCTTGGTTGGAAGAAAGGAGATACCAATGCAATATAAAAGTAGTTAAGTAAAAACAATACAGTTCTGAACCTGGGTCTGAAATATCAGTTTGAACTCACAAAGTATCTGACATCACACACACACACACTACATGTGTGTACACTCTGTCCACTGAAAATACCAGAAACAAAGACAAACCCAGTAGCAATATGCATCCATAGTGCCCAGATTGTGGTCTTGAAGTACCTTTTCCAATTAGAAGAAACCATATTTCTTGGAGAAATGGCTGATTCTAGGTCTAGAGCAAGAACCAGACAACATGAGCCTGGAGTATCTTCCTATACCAGATAGTAAGCAAGATAAGAAAACTCCTGAAGTCATGGCAAAAGGACCCTGGAGAAAATGTGAAGAAGTTCCAATTGGCCAAAGATGGGAAAATATTAGTTTCAATAAACATAGTAATTGCAATGGATTGCAACTCATCAAATATGTGTAAATCCATGAGTTTATAATATTATTTCAAAAGGCCTAGTTGGTTACATCTTAAGGATGACAGAAAACCAATTCATTAGCCTGAAAAGTAGCTATATAAAAAGGGAAGCATTAAACATTTATTCTGCCTTGCCTGTAAGAACTGTATTACTGAGTAGTCAGACAGAAAATGGATGGAAGCTTCTTCTGAAGAAATCGTCCCAGCTAATAAATGAAAGCAACATTGCAGAGTTGGGAGGACACCATTTGCGGCGGAGTGAAGTGTACCCCGGTGAGGTGATGGATCCAGGCGTGGAGCAGCCCTGTCTGTGACGTGCAAAAGGAGCAAACCCTCACGTTATGTGCTTCCTGATGAAAGAAAATGCACGTAAGGAGCTGCCGTGACATCTGGGAAGGACGGAGGTGGGGCACAGGGAGGGGCCGTCGAGGTGACTGGCAAAGTTCGGTGGCAACAAGGGTGTTTGCCTTACCCCAAGTCACCGAGCTGCACATTTGCTTACTGCTGCTTTTACAAAGATGAAAACAAACTTAAAAATTCCCCCGGGGATCAGTTTTACAAGTCACCAGAGTACTCCAAGCTCTAGACAGAAGCCAAGGGGCAGGCTGCTGACTAAAGAGTTAGTAGCAGTGAAGGTCCAGAGCCCCCGACTCTGTAGCCAGCAACCTTCACGGCGGGGATGTCCTGATCCCAGCTCCCCAGATGAACGAAGGGGCTTCAGGTCAACAGCTCGGCCGTCTGGGCTGCTGGTCCCGTCTGCCCGTGGTACAGCAGAGCGTCTGGGCTCCCATTAGGGTCCTTGTGAACAAGCCCCTTTCTCCAATCCCAGCGCTGACACTGGGTACCAGCTTTCCTGTTGCCAAGACTCCAGGCCCCTCGTCCCTGTGAAACAAGGTCATGCCCCGTCAGGTCCGAGTCTCCAAGGGATCTCCAAGGTTCCGCTCTGAACCCTGGTCCCTTGACTGCTGGGCCTCCCTGGCGCAGGCCGTCTGCCCGGCTAGACTTCTAACCACTACCTGCTTCTGGAGCCCCCCACCCGGACCACCCCCAGTCATCTGCCACGTACGGGCGCCCATCTGGCGTCTGAGGCTGGAGTCTAGCCAGCCAGGACGTTCGGATGCTGCCTCTCTCCAAGAGCCACCCTGACTGCCTGACTCCCACAGAGTGACCATCCGGCTGCGGTCCAGGCCCTTCCCTTGTCATTTACCCCTGAAGAAATTCATCCCCTAGGTGAGCCCACTCCTCCGACCTCACTGCGGTTTCCCTGTCTTCGACGCAGCACACCACCCAAGCCAGCCAGCTTTTTCTGTTCCTTACACGTGACTCAGAAGTCTCCAGATCTAGAAATGCCCTCAGACAGATCATCCTTTTTAATGAGCTCATTTGTTTGGTTAGGAAATCGAGACTCAGAGACAAGATGGCAGGTTTGGCAGATCCCACATCCATCGGTGATAAAGCTCGTACCCGAACCCAGGAGTCTCCGACGGTGACTCCCTCCATACTTCTCGCCATCCATCCATGGCCGCCGTCTCTTTGCAAACATGCATCAATGCTCAGCACCTCCATGCAAGCTGCCGTTAGCTCTGTGCCAGGACCGAGGCTGGGCAGGGACAGGTGGCACTGGAGGAGCTTGGGGGGTATCTTGGTGTTGTCGGTTTTGGTGAGGAGGTACACACAACCCTGCCCTGACACAGTAAAGACTTAAGGGGAGGACAATTCATAAGCAGTGACCACACAGCATGTTAAATGCCACAGCAAGAAGGGTACATCATGCTACTGACACACAAGTGTCAAAAGTCATAAAAGTCTGCATGCCCATGTATGCAGCCATTCCTTTTCTGGGAACTTATGCTAGGGAACTAATCATGGATGCATGAGAAGATTCAGCTACAAATATGCCCAGCACAACAGCGTTTATGGTGGGGAAATACTGGAAGCAACCCAAATACCAAATAATACTGGATTGGTTAAATAAATTATGGTATGTCCATTCAATGGAAATTATGTAGTGATGAAAATAATATAGTAAAATTACACCTAATGTTATAAAAAGATATTCATGAAAAATTGATCAGAAAAATGGCTATTATGAAACAGAATGTAGATCGATTATGATTCTATTGTTTAAGGTATTTATGCCCATAGAGAAAAGAAGCATATATACCAAAATGTTTAAAAATATGATTAGTAAACACACTTTTTATTCTCTTCTTTTTGCTTATCTGTGTTTTCTACAATAAACATACATCAATTGTATAGTCAAAAATTAAAACAAAATCCTATTCCACCAGAAAGCTCCTTAAAAACTCATCCAATTCTGTCACTCATTCTCGCTGCACGTCCTCACGCCGTGAGCTTAGGCTGTGCGCTCACTACGGTGGGGTCTTTCAAACAACGTGGATTCCGCCAACTTAAAGCCCAAAGCCAATGTCATATAATTCAACTAGTGGCCTAACGAGACCTTCCTTGGGCTCAGGTCTCTGCATTTTGCAAGATGAGCTTTCTCAAGTACAGAAAATCTCCATTCAGGGTTTAAAAACAAAAAAATCCAACAATAAATTTAAGCTCTAGTGCCAACCAAAGATGCATAAAACAAAATAAAGTGTTGTGTCATGCTTACCGTATTAGCGAACATTAAAAACAGTGCCAGCAGCCGGGGCAGTAGGTGGTAATGAGGTGCATCGCGGCACAGTGCGCTGGGTACCACGCCCGTTCAGAAGTTAGCCCGTTGAAAAAGGAAAAAGAATTCATTTTAGCTGTCTTCACAGCACTGCTTCCCTTTCATAATAAGGTCATTTACACTTTTAAAGTTCTTTGTTTCATCTTTTTTCTTTATATTTTCTGAAATACAAAGTTTCCTACAACATGTTAGAAGAAATGGAAAAACAGCTGTTTATTTGTTTATGTTTATTATTGTCCTGTGCGGGATTCAAAAGAACGTTCCAAGTGGAACCCTGTCCTCCGCTCGGCACCTTAGCAGGGTGGGCAGGGGCGAGGGCAGGGTCAGACAGAGACAGCCCTTCCCTCCATCCGCAGCCCAGCCTATGTTCCCTTCTCCCATTAAACACCGCGAATGCCTCCGGAGAACCGCGTGGCTAACACGACGGTCCAGAGGCTGCCCAGAAGACCGCATCTCCCCACAGTGGCGGACTGCTAACACACAATCACAAGCCCCGAGTATCAAATCCAGACTCAGAGGTGGGAGGAACCTCAAAGAAGCCTCCGAGACCTCCCAGAGCCCTTCTCCCTGCGCTCCGCTGGGGGGTCTGCAGTCCACAGCAGATCACTGCGGCAATTTATTTTACAATATCTACGTGCATTTTGGTGAGTGCGCTAAACCAAAAGCTAGCTGCTGCTGAGTGGCTCTTCGTTAATAGGACTGCAAGAAGCACTCTCTCCTCGAGTAACTGGCTATTTGCGGCGGGCAGTTCTCCTGAGAATGTCCCGTAGTGTGTCAACTACCCAAGCATTACTTCGCCCCAGAGTCTGTCTCGCAGGGAGAACGTGTGTGAGTGCACGCGCAGGGCTGCGGCTCTGGCTTGTAGCTACAGGAGGATGCAGGGAAAGGGACCGGAATGCTCTCTCCTCCTCTTCCCCCAGCCACCCGGAGCCGCAGGAGCACACCCCAAATACAGTCTGGAAGGGCAACGCCGAGAAAGCAATGCGGCGCGTCAGCTGAGCGGCATGGAATGCTCTGATATACTGCAAGGCGGGGCCAATTATTAAAAAAGAAAAGAAAAAAGATAGTCGAGGCCTTTTTCTCCCCCTGGTTGTTGTTGATGCTCCGAAACACTGGCTCTGGCGTGCCTTCTGATCCCTGGAGTTTGATGCACGTTTGATTCACAGACGGCAGCGAGTCTGCACCAGATGGCCTCGAGTTAATGAACACAAACTCATCACTTCTGCTCACCAGGGAAATGTGCAGCTCGATCTGATTTGTACTCTACAACTAAAAATATTTGAGTATTTTTAGGGAGCATTTTACTGAGACAAAATGGCACTTCAGGAAAGCGTTAAAAGAACAGAGACTAACCAGCAATTGCAGCTGCAATCTTCCACACACTGATAAGCCAGCGCCGCAGATCGTTCTGTCACCGACATTAAAGTTCCTGCTGCAAGCCGCGCAGAAGTGACGGCCGGTCCGGCTCTCTCTCCCTGCTCCTCCCTCCCCGCCACTGCGCTGCCCGGAGCAGAACTTGCAGTCCCAAAGCACAACGGAGAACTCATTCCAAACACGAGATTTTCTCTTCTACATACCAGCAAAAACATGTTTCGTGGGGTACACACACAGTCTTTAGACATTATTTTCATGTCTTCTTATCTATATATAACAGTTTTGGGATTTAGGAAAAAATTCACTGCACAGGAGCTCCATCTTGTCCAACCATAATAGAACTTTGCTCAGCGGAGTGTTTTTTGGATCATCGGCACCAGCAAACAAAACCAACCGACTCCCTGTGATGGGTCAGGAAGTAGGAAGCTATTGCATACAGCTCACTTTTTCTTCTGCAAACTCCCACACTTTCTGCTGTTTTGTGTAGAAATCTTAGTGATTCGGCTCATGACCATGAAAGCCTGAGCTTTGTAAGTCAGCTCGGTCCTCAGCTCTCTCCCAACACAGTCGACAAGCACAAAATTGGGCTTTTTTCTCATTAAACGGCACTGCTGGGTAGCCTGGATCCACAGAAGTTCCTCACAGCCTTGAAACCTGGGCCTCTCCCAGGAACTTATCAGGAACACCAACCCGGGCCCGGTCCCAGACCGCCTGAACCCGAATCTGCATTTTAACAAGATCGGCAGGTGACTCAAGTTACGTGAAACTTGGAGAAGTACTGCTGTGTAGTCATCTTCCCGTGTGTGACAGTCTTTGACTCTGGATCACAGGTAGTCTTACAGGGTGCCCCGTCTACACAGGAAGTAGTTTAATCACCTAGCAGCCTTCCCCAGAAAGATGTTTTATTAGTATCAGATTTTCACAGAAACCTTTCACTTTTTAGAGATCATCTGTGCAATACAAGTCACTTGTAGAAGAAGAAAACATCACCGTTTATTGCGTGATGTCGTTCGGTAAAGATGAACGCAGACGATGGAAAGTGAACTGTTTTCCCCTTGAACGGAGGCGCCTGGAGACAGGATCCCCTACCGAGGAACAGGCTTCCAGCGAAGCATCTCGAGTTGCCTTTGGCAGGATGTCTCCTGACTCCAGCCTTCTCCTGCTCAGGCAGCTAAATGAGGTTCTCTTTCCAGCCAATTCTAAAGCAGCTACAGAGAACGAACAGGAGAGAATGGTCTTGGGTGGTGGTTCAAAGGCACACTCTTTGTCACCTGAAGTGATGCCACAGGCAGGACGGGACAGCGAGAAGAACTCTGGCTGCTCCGGACTCACCACTTATCCCTTCCCTGCTGGGCTGAGCATGGCAAAGCACTAGGACAGTCTGGAGTGATCCTCAGAACCAGAAGAGGCAGGAGGAGGCCTGGGGGATGAGTCTGCCGGGGGCTCGGTCTGCTTGGTGCTGCCGTCGAGTGTGGCCGCCTTGGCAACGAGCCGCTGTGCCCAGGCCAGAGACAAGGGGCCAAGGAGCTACACACCCACTCAGCCCGAAGGCTGGAAAATCTGACCCTGCAAGTTTGAGAGCCACCGTCTGGTTCCGGGCCCAACATTATGGCTACCGATAAATGAGCTCTAATTCGATGAAAACTATGATGGCTCCGGACTCATTTAACTCAGAAATTCACCTTAACAAGATTCACTGGATGTCAGAGTAGGAAGGACTTTGTATGACCTTCTCGTACACAGGTTCCAGATCTGAATGCCCTCAGAAGCCAGCGAGGACGGTAAACAAGCTCTGGGGGAAGGATCCAAACTGCACCGTCCAACACGGTCACCACCGGCTGCGTGCGGCTATGGAAGATGGCGACGCCGCCGGTCCAAACCGAGCAGTGCTGTGAGTGCAGAACACACAGTCTCTCAGAGAAGCAGTAACTGTCTGTGGGGAAGGCCGGGGACTAGAGCTAACCAGATGCCTTTTTGAAAGGCGTCAAAATTCAAACTCTAAATAAAGAAAAGAAGACTGCAGACCCAGTTCCACTCCTAGGTCACTGGTTTGTGGCTAATGATTTTACACAGAAAGGGGACGGGCCCCGGATGGCCCCGCTAGAGAATGGCAAGTCTGAAATACGCACCAGGGTCTGACCCTGGGGAGTCCATCTTTGCTCCTTAGGGGGCTGGTTGGACAGAGCCAAAGCTTCAACAGCAGCTGGAAGGACTCTCATGAAGCACTTTCACCTCTGTGGAATGTGTGTCTGGAACATGAGGGGGGTGCAGAAGGCCCCCAGGTACCCTGGGGCTCTAACATTCTAGCCACCATGAGCCTCGCACAGAGAACTTGGGGTGAGCTGTCACAGACACTAAAGACAGCGGGGCCGGAGGGCTAAACAAGCCGCCACGGGGAGACGCAGTTCTCTTAGAACTAACCTGTTCGCGTCCCGTTTCATTAAATAAATACTTCCTGCTTTCCGATCAGGGGCAGGCCCTAGGCATTGGGGTGGAGGGCGTTTACAAACACAACCTCGTCTTTGCAGGGTAGCAGGGGCGGCCCACAGAGGCGAGAGGGACCCGTGCTCAAGTGCGTTACAAGGTGGTGGGTGCACGTGAGCAAAGGCGGGGGACTCCGCGTAGTAGCGGAGGAGAAAGCAAAACCAAAGAGAGTTGGGGTGGCCTCCTAGAAGAGTCAGGGCTTTCATTAAATCCTGAAGAATGAATAAAAAAGGAAAAGGCATTCTAGGAAAAGGGAACAGCAGGTACAACGGCCTAGGATGATGAAACCAGAGGATGGGGAGGAGCGTAGCAGAGCAGAAAACCAGTTCACCGCACGAGAAGCTCACACTGTTATTAAAACCATCCGAAATGGCTGCTTCGCCACTCCTGACAGCAAAGGTGAATCATGGCGGTATAAATGTTGATGCTCCCAAAGGCAATTTCTAAATATAAACTTCAGCAATTTAAACAATAAATGTATTCTGTTTTATTAGTAATTGTTTTAATTTATGATTATCATGTATAATTTGCATTATCTAATCATGGTTTAGAACGAATAGATGCATTGCAGATGATTATTCAGATTTTCTAGGCACCCTTTCGATTCCATTTTCTTAGGCTGGTGCTCTGCACGGTGCCGGCTTTCTCTGAATGTTTTATCCTCATCAGGTACGGAAATCCAAGAACCAAACTACCAAGCTGGGAGGCTTTTTCCGATGGCGTGAGCGGCAGGTGGGCATTTCCTTGTTCTCCACCACGCTGGGCTCTGTGATCGTTCCGTACACCCGCGCACCTTGTCCTCAGCAAGCCTTCTTTCCCACAATACCTGGCGAACCCCAGCTACATGTTGGTCCCCAATTCCGCCAACCTATCCCTCTTTCCAGCATGGCATGTGACTGCAGAGTTTTAATGAGTAAGGAAATAAATATTTTAGATGCCCTGGTAGTGTGAACTGAACGTCTACTAAAGAGAAGCCAATTATCCCTGGATATAAGTTGGGAAGTAGGCATTTGGCAGTGCTGCTGATACGGGCCTCAAAAAAAAAAAAAAAACTCTCCTGGGCAGAGAACCCTAGCACATACTCAGATACAAAGCAATTTACTAGAACTGCAAAAGGAAGGCCTAAATACACACGGATGGTTCAGACACATTTATTCTGCTACTCCGTCTATATAGCTCATGATTTATAAGCAAACCCTCAACTGCGGGTTTGAATTCATCAATCCCGAATCCATCTAAGGATAGACTCATCTCATATGTGGTTAGTCTAGATGCACAGACCAGCTGCATCCTTCATTCACGCATCGAATGTGCACCACGCGCCGACTCCGCAAAGGGCAAAGACCAGCTGTGGGCTGGAGATACGGTGAGGACAAGGCAGAATCCCTGCCCTCAAGGAGTTTTTGGAGCAAGAGGGGAAACAAATCAGTAATAATTAAAATAAAGGAGGACAAGTGTGATGATTAGAGTGCAGTGCTATGAAAACACACTGGAGGGGGCTTAAAGCTGGAATTGTGGAGTCTGCAGAGGGGTTTGTGAAGACAGGGGACAAGGGACCGCAGGCTAGCACCTGAAGTTTGGGGAATGGTGAGAGACTAAACATACAAATGGACAGTGCCTGGCTCTGACCCGCGGCCTGCAGCAGTCTGCCCAGGAAGCCTGTAGCAATCGGCCCAAATAGCCAACACTTATCAACACGTTTCCTGGCGCCCACACGGGGAGGGGTAGTCCCCACCCACATTAACCTTGGGCTGGGTCACGTGACTTGTGTCAGCCAAGGGACATCAGCAAAGGAAGCAGAGGCTTGATAGGCACCTGCCGTCGGGGCCCAGCATGCTACCACCACCACAGAAGCCAGCCCAACCTGGACTAACCTCCTCGAGAAGGAAAGGCCACGTGGAGAGAGAGGGCCAGACAGCCTGGGTGTCCCAACCGCCCGGTCTCCAGGTGACCCATCAACCACATGCAGTCACGTGAATGCGCCCCGACAAAACCAGCAGGACAATCAGGCCTCCCCGCAGAATGGTGAGAAATGGTCACTTTCGTTTTACAACACTACGGTGAGGGCAGTTTGTTATGCCCCAACAGACAACTGTACTCTAAGGAAAAATAAATGTGTCCATGGCAGTCACGCACAGGCCCAAGAGTGGACCTGAGGGCTTGTCCACCACCTTATAGACCAACAGAGAATGTGCTGGTGAACTGAGCTATCCCTGGCACTCAAACCTGAGATCGAGTCTAGATTTACTCGAAATCACAGTAGGTAGCTCATCCAACTACTTAACCATGCTCATGTAATGCGACCTGCCCCCACCCTCAAGGTCCTGGGATACGGCTGGCTCTGTGTGCATGCGGGTGAGGGAGTCACCCCCATTCTGTAGCCTGACATTAGAGGTGGATGGCTGCTGAGAGATCACTGCGCAGAGGGAAGGAAGACCAGAGAGGTGAAGGCACCTGCCTCCATCACACAGCTGTTAGAGCGAGGGACAGTATGAGAACCCAGTTAGTCACCCCAAAGCTAGCGTCTTTCGGGTGATACATGCTACCTCCTGGGCATGAGGATGAAGCTCCAATCCTGCAGCTTAGAGATAATGATCACATATCAGTTCTAGGCAAGATGCTGCTATTTGGGACTATAGAGTGTTCTATCTTCAAAGTGATCTTTGGGTAAACAAAGCCACAAGCAGTATCTCCCAGAGACACTCAGCAAGACTGAGGATGAATCCATTCATTCATTTATTATTGATACCCACGTATGTTTAAATAGGATCTGAGACAGCAAAGCCCATAGATATAAAAAAAAACTATAGTTATTTATAGGATATTATTTAAAAATCTCTGTTTTTTGTTGTTGTTTCTTTGCTTGGTTGTGAAGTCTTCAAATTCATGTATACTGTTTTAACAGTATTAAAAATTTTACAGCAGAAATCGACTAACTCGAGTGTGAGGGCTGCTAGGGACCCCCACAACGAACGAAGTGTTACATTTACATTTGTCAAATAAAGAGAACTGAGTCACCTACCATCACGAAGCTCTCCCTTGAACTGATTAGTAGACAATCCAAGAGTGGTTTGGGAATGCAATCTGCAAATGGATGGCGCTACAGATGCATACATTCCACTTTGGAGGGGAAAAAAAGAAAAAGACAAACATATGCTAGAAACAAATTTTAATCATCATAAATCATGCTGCAGTTTATTCAACTGTAATAATACTATTCGTTGGCTCATTATGAGGTTTCATACCACCTTGAAAACACTGATCACTCCTGCATGACATACAGCATGGATTGTTGGGTCTGACATGTAAGCTAATTATATCCGATTTCAGCTCTGCCTTCAGCCTGCTGGGGAGGCAGACAGAGACAGTGTTCTCACCACGGAGCCTGGAATCCCCTCGCTCTGCCGTGCTGCTGAGCCAGCCCGAAGGTGGTTGAAGAAGGAACAGTGGAGACCATGAGATGGGGAAAAGCTGGCATTAACAGCAATTTCTGGGCGTAGTTACTGCTACGATATTGCAATGTACTCTTCTACGAGTTCATTGTGAAGTTAAAAGAGGAGTGTGTGTGTGTGTGTGTGTGTGTGTGTGTGTACAGTGCTTATGCAAGATGCCAGTCCCTTTCCATACATTATCTCATTGAATTTTCCAGCAAGCCTATGAAGCAGATATTTTTTTATTATCCACATTTTACATATAAGAAAGTTGAGGCCAGAGAAGTTAAGAAACTTGCCCAAGGTCACAGAGCAGCAGAGCTGGGACTGGAACCAAGCCGTCTTTCACTTGAGCCTGTGTCCTAAGCCACTGAATTGAGACGCAGGGGCAAGCCGAGCGGGCGGAACCTCTAGGTCATGAACTTGGTTTGGCGCCGGGCCGTGTGAGCTTGGTAACGTTGCTTCACCTCCCTGGGGCTCAGGTTCCTTGTGTGAAAACCAGGGATCTAGGCCGGGCTCTGAGGCCTGTCCCAGCTCTGTGGGTCGGTGATTCAGTGACCTCAGCTTTGCCATCTGTGCTTCCCTGTGGGGCAGACCAGCGTGATGGAATGACTTGTGTCCTCAAGGTCAACAGTTCCGTGTGGCTCAGGGGCCCCTGTGGGCCCCCAAGATCTTTTCCAGTGCCTACAACTATTCTCATAGCCATACTAAGATATATTTCCTTTTTCACTCTTATTTTCTCATGAGTGCAGGGGGAGTTTTCTGGAAGCTACATGAAGTGTGATGACATCATCACTCTAATGGCTGAGGGAATGAATATGTGCTTGGTCTAATCTCTGATAGGGTAAATAACGGACAAAAGTTTGTTACGGTCCTCGATAGTTTTTTTAGTTTAAAGAGATCTTGAGGCCAAAAAATCTGAGAATTGCTGCTCAAGGTCTTGCCTGCAAGACCAATGGAAACGAAAGAGTCTAAAATCTCTAACGCCGAGAACAGAACTTAAGAATAAAACGATCGGTGCTTTGGCTTTGCTTTTGCACAGCTGATCACTAACCCGACGTTTCTAACTCCTTGAATTCGGCAGACGCGGCTGAAACACGCAGCTGAGGAGATGACAGCGAGAGAAGGCTGCCCCCAGAGCCTCATGTCAAGGGAGGAGACGCTCTGGGAGGAAACAGAGTTACAAACACGCCTTAGCACGGTCCTGACACACGCCCTCCTGAACAGCAGAGTGTAATGTCGAACCCCTCGGGCAAGCCGTTTGCCTCTACATGCCAACTGCTGATGGAGCTGCAGACTTCAATGTAAACTGAATAGAATGTACCAGAATGGAGTGTATGAGAGAAGGGAAAGCAATTCACATGGCAGGTCAGAGGCTTGACACCTGTGATCTCACTTATTCTACATAATAATCCTCTGAGGTACATACAATTAGATCCATTTTGCAGGTTAGGAAACTGAGGCTGAGGGATTAAGTTAATAACCTAGGCTCAAACAGGTAACTAAGTCTGTCTAACACCCAAGATTAAGCACTAACCTACCACCCTGAGGTTCCCAAACACAGCTTGGCATCAGAATTTCCCATTTCCTGGCCCCACCCTTAAAGATCCTAATTCAGTAGGTCTGGGTGGGGCTCTGGAATCTGCAAAGCCCGACAAAATAGTTGATTTCTGGCTTGGCCTCTAAACTGGGATATGACCAGAAGGCAATTTACTTTCAATGTTTGGAGGCCTTTTCCCTAACAACTCTACCTGTTGGCTTTCTTTTCAGGGCCATTTTTTTCCTCAAAGAAATAATATTTTTATTATCTCAAGAGAATTGCTCTTTATATGAAGACAGAGTGAATAGAGAAGCTGGTGCAAAACAGGCCAGGTGTGGTGGCTCACGCCTGTAATCCCGGCACTTTGAGAGGCCAAGGAGGGAGGATGGGTTGAGGGCAGGAGTTTGAGACCAGCCTGGGCAACATAGTGAGACCCCCATATCTACAAAAACTAAGGAATAGAGAGAGAGAAGCTTATACAAAACGTTCTTCCAAGCTTCAGTGGTTAGGCACACATGTTTAGATTTTTATTGTACATACAGGTTTCTTTGAAATTCCTTCCCCATAATATGCAAGTACTTGGTAAATACATTTTGAACTGAAACGTGCCATCCTCACATATCACAATTCCCAATTTGACGGCTCACAGGCTTGCCATGGTAAGTGGAGTTGCGACACAAATCCTTTTTGATCATCAAAATCTAGCTCAACAACCTGGTGGTACTGACCTGGAAAAGGCTGGACACTTTGGGGTCAGCTCGGGAGAAGTGAGAGTCAGTCGTGCAGAGCTCTGCTGGGAGGGGCAGCTGCGGCCCCTGCCACGTGTTCCCTGTGCTGTCTCTTTCCCAGTCTGCGACAGCATTACCGGCCACTCACATTCTCACACCACACCAGACAGGTAATGGCACATTGACAGCCGCTATCGGCGTCGGTGCACACAAGGCAACCAGCGCAGCGGCTGCCCGCTCCATCAGGATTTGAAGGAGGTGGAGGGCAGAGGCCTGGGGGGCTGGGGCTGAGAACAGCACAGGGAGGCAGGCCACAGGGGTCCCTGGGTTCCCTCTCTTAAGTTGCCAGACAACCTGCACCAAAAACCCCGTTGCATTACAGGGGGAAAACAACACACAAAGAAAAACCTAACCGCAAGGAACAGCATGGGCACTGAACTCATTTCACCTGTGTTGTACATGGTGCCTTCGAAAAGATGCAATCCCCAAGTGGCCAGTATGGGACCTGAATCATAAGTTAGGGCAATTCGTGATACAAACTCTACTCTAATTTCAAGAGTGAGTTGCCTTCTGAAGAACAGTTAGCCAGAAAAATGACAGAAAAGGGCCTGTCTCCATGCTAAAAGAAAGGGACGGGAACGGAAGAATTTTAGAAACTGCAGCTCACACGCCATCCCTTGGTGAGTGCCCATGAGTTATGGCTTCACTCTAGCGCTACGGGGCTGAGAAAGCAGGGGACAGAGAGGAGATCAACCGAGTCTTTGTCTATCAGCCACCCTCAACTTCGTCTCTGCAATCCAGTCATCTCAGTTCATAAGAACAAGGTGATAACCCCAGTGAATTCAAAAATAGAAAAGAATAAAATGTCGGCCCCTGCGTCAGTTAGAAAATGCAGTTCGGCAAGGACTGGGATCTTGCCTGTCACTTGCTCCCCACAACCCCGATCTGGCAAAAGCCTTACATTTGCAGAGCATTTCTGGAGGACAACCCTCTGCACACTCACAATCTCCCTTGATCCTCACGACAGCCTGCAACGTGCGCAAGCAGGGCAAGGGTTGTCAGCTCGACTTCGCAGATTAGGATATTATAAAGGAAAAAAAGTTGTATGAGTCACCAAAGCACCACAAAGTCCCTTAAAGAGAGTTAGAAACTTTCAGTATGTAGGCAGCACTTCTTGGAGAATTTCTGTGTGACTTCTTCCCAGTGCTTTTTCAATCCTAAAATATTCAGTTCTTTTCATCCAAACACAGTTCTTCCTTTAAACATTTCTTTCATTATTAATATTATTTTTTGATTGACAAATCACAATTGTATACATCCGTGGGGTCTATTGCGATGTTGTGATGTATGTATACAATGTGGAATGGTTAAATCGAGCTAATTAACAGATCCATCACCTGCATTACCCATCATTTTTTATGATGAGACATTTTAAATGTTCTCTCAGTTATTCTGAAATATACATTATTGACTACGGTCACCTGCTGTGCCATAGTTCTCCAAACCGATTCCTCCTGCCTGTCTGGAACTCTGCAGCCTTGATCAGCTACTCGCCTTGCCCCCTCCGCCCCAGCGTAAGCGTCTTTCTACTCTCTACTTCTGTGACTTTAACTTCTTTAGATGCCACACGTGAGTGAGATGACGCGGAATTTGCCTTTCTGCGCCTGGCTTATTTCACTTAGCATAAAGAACTCAATTATTCTCGACCACCTTTCACCTCCTGCTCTATTTCTTTCTCCAGGCCTGCTTGTCTAGGCTCCTTTTGCATACACGATGTGCACACAACGGCTCACGTTTCCTTTCTTAGCCCTAATCCCTCGCGCGTGCTATTTGCCTTTTCTCCTACCTAAGGATACGTTTTTTTCTTCTGTTGCTGCTCTTTGATCGTCCCTTAGGTTCATTTCTCTTATCTTTTATCAACTCCCCTAACCCCTGCGTTCCTGGGCCACCTAATTTACCTCTCTATTCCAAGTCTCATTAGTCCTGCATCAGAAACACGGAGCCCGGCTGTCATAACAAAGAATATGTGCGTTTGTGAGGACCGCTTTACAAAATGATTTAGCAGAAAGAGGGGCACCTTGCTGCATACTAATAACGCTCTGATAATGCTTTCCTGCAGACGGCTGCACCCTGGCGAGTTGCGTGGAGGCTGCAGTGAGCCCAGCTCGGCTGAGGGGGACCTGGGGAGGCACTGGCTGCTGGGAGAAGGGGAGTAGAAGGCTCGAGATGGAAAATCATGAACCAGATGATGCTATGAAGGAAAACTTAACGGTATTCAAAATCATAACCAGAAAAGCTGACCAACTTCCAGAAGCAGAAAGGCATGGACTTGAACATGAATCAACGTATATTGGACTAAGCGCTGCTCTGTGAACCAATAGCAGACAGTCTTTTTGGACACGTCTTCAGTGTGACATAGGGTCATAGGGCTACTGCTATACCAGGGGCAGTGATCCCATGTTGGCAGCGCGTGCATCTCACAAAGGGTTTGTAAATCTACCTTTGAATATGGGTGATTCGAATTGTGAAACCTGTACCGTAACACAGCGTGGATTGGCTGGTCTTGTCTTTGGTGATCTGTACCCTGTGAACTTGGCTGTGCCTGTGAATGATGGCCCAGTGTCAGGGATGACTCAGCTCTGCTACCAGAGAAAGGAGACGACTCATTGGATTAGAATTTCTAAGCCTGTCTTTAAAAATATGTTAATCTCCATTTTGCTCCCAAATGTATTTGCAGCAAATGTTGAGTCTAGACGATAAACTACTTACAAAGGCCCTTCAGTTACCTGAATCTCACCCAGAAATTCACTGATTTTAAGCAAATATGTACGCACATACATAGACACACAAAATGGTAAAAAAAAAAGCCTATGTCTAATGTATGAATAAATATAAACTCATTATTTATCATGTAAGGTATAATTCAGGGACCTACAACAAAAGGCCGAACCCCAGTAGGGGCTGCGCCCTTAAACAAGAGCACGGCTTCACTAGTTCGCCCCGCACTGTCTCCTCCACCGCACTCGCCCCATTTACACTGGGTGTTGAGTTTGGTCTGTAACCCGGGAGGGAAATAAGCACAAAGTCACTGATGACTTTGCAAACAAGCCAAACAGAAATGAAAATGAAAAAAATGTATTAAGAAAAAAAACATTTTCGTATCATAAGTGCTTGGGCGTTAAACTCTGGATTCCTGAAACCGCACAGCACCCTTTGTGTGAATACGTGTAAAAATAATGCTTTAGTGCTTAATTCAACCAAGTGTCTCTGGCGTAATGATATCTCCGCAACCAGATCCTTTTGTTGCCCACGCTTCCTTTCTTACTAAATCTTGCTATTTTGTAAAAAGTTTTTGTATTTGTCAATGTGTTTCTGCCACCGGAAGGAACCACAAAAATTCCTCCACCATTAGTCCCTGATCCTGACAAATTGAACACTAATGACACATTCTTATAAAATGGGAAACTGGCCGGAAAAAAGACAGGGAGACACGGGAGGATTGACCTACATCATCAGGCTCCTTCCCCACTTATACACAGGTGAGGGGCTGACACGTCCAGGAGGAACCCCCCGGCCACCTGCCGGAGTGGAATGAGCACAGACAAAGCTCGGAAGCAGGGAACCGGCGTGTGCGCCCTGGGCTCCCCCATTTACAAACCCTGTGACCTCAGCCCCATCAGCCTGTCTCCCGTAGGACAGGGACTAGAACAACAGCCTCCCAGGCTCCCTGTACAAAGCAGATGAGGGGGTGTGTGTGAAAGTGCTTTCTGCACCCCGAAGTCTGCCGACCCGTGCTCAGCTTTGGCCCACTGGGGCCAGGTCACCAGCCACAGGCAAATCCCAATTGGTGCCCCAGCTCTGGGGACCGGGGGCTCAGGGTGTGGTTGGTACAAAGGCGCCCCCTCACTGAACAGCAGGGACCCCAGATTCCCAGCAGAAGGGCGCCCGAGGGAGGCAGCCGTAGTTCTGCTGAGAGGCTTTCTCCACACCTATCTGGCCGGGTGCAAGATCAGGGTCACAGATTGCCCAGAGCACGGGGTGCACGGGGTCAGGATAGGAGTCCCCTGCAGCTCTGAGGCCAGACAGTGACTCTGATGGCCTGGCAAATTCAGAGGTGACCCCCGTGAGGGGAAGATGATTTTTGAGACAATCGGGGTCGGGTGCAGACTTCGCCACGGAACGCCGGCCTCCTTTTGCTTTGGCGTAGCAGGGCACGGTCGGCCCTCTCACCTGCGGTGGCCGTGAGCGGCGGAAGGGGTCACCAGGCCGAGTTCCAAATGCAAACAAGCGAAGAAAACCGAGCTCCGAGGGTTTGGAGGCGAAGGACGCACGGCCGGTTTTCCCCCACCCGCTCGGTCCGCACGCGCTTCCCACTCGAGGGACAGCGACACCGCCCTGACCCCGCGCGCCCGCAGCCAATGGGCGGGCTCGCTCGCTGGCTGCCATGGCAACGGGAGACGGCCCGGCCGGCCCCGAGCGCGCGTCACGTGAGCGGGCGCGCGCGCGCGAGCGGCCCCGCCGTGGGAGGCGGGCCCGGTTTGAAGTCGGTGCAAAGCGCTAACGTCTGTTTTCTCTCTTCTCCGTGTCCTTTAAGCTCCAGAGACACACGCGCAAACACAAACGTCCTTTCATCTGCGCTCCCGAGGTGCGCGAGGCTCCCCGGCTTTCGTGGCCGACATGAAAGCTCTGATCTCCGGAAGCCCGAAATGAGCGTCACCGGCGGTGGCGGTGGCGGTGGCGCGGCCGGCGGGAGCGGCCGGGAGGCTCCGCCGCGGGGGTCCCGGGACGCGGAGCCACGTGGGGCCCAGACAGAATCGACGCGCGTTTGAAAGGGGATGCGCGGCCTCTGCGGGAGGCGCTGGGCCCTGCTCCCCTCTCTGCCCCCAAAACGGAAGGGCGCCGCGTCCCCTCCCCGGTAGTCCTCTGATCTGTCATCCCGAAAGCCAGTCTGTGCAGACAAACCAGGGCAGGGCTTATAAATCTACCTGCCTGGACAACAAAAGGCCCTTTTGTTGTCTCTAAAATAGACCCTATCCTAGCTGAAGTGCTGGGTTTAAAATGTTTCCACGGCCTTCCCTTTCTTGTCCACGGAAATTAACGAATATATTATATATATAGACACAGAGAGAATGAATCTATGTATTGGTAAGATAACAGGTGATATGCACCTAGGCACTTTGCCTTTTTCCCCCCCCTGCTTGCAGCCAGTGGGCGGGAACCTAGTGGTGTTCCTGTCGTCAGACCACAGGAATCAGGGAGACAGGAAAAATGCATGGGTCCGGTCCCCATGTGATAGATGAAAGGCGCTGAATGTGTCCGAGGATGTTGCTTACAGCTATTTTGCACTTGGGTTAAATGCACCCGACAGACATTCCCAGGGTGCCTGCTTCGTGCAAAGTGCCAAAGATGCAAAGCAAGGGACCGACCCACTCGTCATCCAGGAGAGGAAACATGCAACTCTTGCAATGGGTCGGATGAAATGAGTGTTGCAAGCCACGTGTGAGGAGAACCCAGGGAGAGGCGGGCCCTGAGAAGGGTCCTGGGGTGTGGGGAGATGAAAAGGAAGACCCTGGCCTTGACGAGCACCTGTTCTGGGACAGATACCTTGCATATGCGCCATATCGTATGACCTTATGACTCCCTAAAAAAGCCACTGTTACCCTGTTCAACAAATCAGGAAACCCAGGCTCAGAGAGGGTTAACGATCCAAGGTCCTATGACCAGCAATGACAGAACAGCAGCTACCCGAGTCATCCTTGTGCCTCCATGGGGTTTTTGCTCCATTTACAGACTAGCAGAAGATGGATCCCTGCAAAGAACGCAGCTGTGTGTGTAGCTACCATTTCCTGCTCTTTACCTAGGCCGTGAAGTTTGTGAAATTGAGGGCTTCAAACACACACTGTAGTTTTCCTATAATACATATTAAAATACATACATAACAATTAAGATTTAAAAGATTCATCTGGATACACCCTAAAATCATCTTGCATACTACAAGGGTTCCAAGAGTGTGGCCCACGGAGAAATTTGATTTCATTCATTCAGACCTCACCCTATGTCTGCCAAGATTATTTTGTAGATACCTCTACTAAAATGAAACTGTCTCCTTGGTACTCGCAAGAATGCTTTCTTCTGTCATCAGTGTGGCCAGTATGTGGAACCCTAGGGTGCTTTGGATGCACTTGAATGGAAAACAGTGAACATGAATAAAAGCCTGATGCGGGGTCTGCACTGCTCCTGATTGACCAGGGCCACCACCCAGGGACGCACCTCCCTGCCACTGCAGCAAAGGCCTCGGGCCACCAGAGGGCAGTAACACAAACCAGATTTTTCATTTGGGCCGGAATGTGGGTGCTCACAGTTTAATATGTAAAGGCCATTATTACAAGCTTTTCCTTTCTCACCCCCTATTAATGAACAGATGCCCAAGGGTAATACAGAGATTTCTAAATACAGTGCAAGAAAGGGCAATCTGCACTCATATGCAGGGAGGCCAACACACAGTAATAAGTGGAAATGAAAATAATCACCGAGATGCAACTAAACCATTACGGCGAAAGATCTAGCTGTCTGTACAGCTGCATACGTAGAAATATACATGCCTGCTTCCCCAAAATGGGCGATTCTGAAATATTTATTCCCCAAGTTCTTATTTAGAGTTCATAATAATACCCGTAATTATAACCTCAAAGCTACAGGCAGGGTCTAAGAGGACTTTTATCTCTATTGCTGGGCACACAAAGGGGGATTTTTCTCTTTAACCAAGGTAAGTGAATGAATTATTCAAGGTCTTTCCATGGGCATTTTAAATCATAACTTCATGCTTTAAACAATAGCACAAATAAATTTTTTTTTTAAAAAAAGATGAAGAGCTGTCTAATCCCCAAATCAGAAAATATCAACTGACATTTACCCATATTTAGTCAGGGTCTTCCAATGCAAATAAATGATTTTTCGGTGCTGGTGGAAACAGGAGTCTTTCACTGCTTTGACCGGTTTCGAGCATTGCAGCACAGAGAACACAACAGACTAAGAAGATATACTTCCAGCATGCAACCTACCCATTTCCCTGGGAACAAAGAAGCAGAAATAACCCTGACATATTCTCAATTCACGACAGAAAAGAAGATTGGCTGATCCTATATTTTAACAATGGTCGGGAATTTGAGGACCTGTGGAAAACAGCATGAAGTCATTGTAGGCAGCCTTATCTCTGGAATCACCCCCTTAAACCCTGATACAGGCGGCCCTCTGTGTCCTTGGTTCTGTATCTGCAATTCAATCAACCTCAGATCAAAAATATTATAAATAAATAAAAACAATAATACTGTAATAAAAACACGAATGTTTTAAAAAATACAGTATAACTATTTACATAGCATTTATATTATATTAGGTATTATAAGTAATCTAGAGATGATTTAAAGTACAGGGAGGTTGTGCACAGGTTACATGCAAATGTCATTTTATATCAGGGACTTGAGCACCAGTGGACTTTGGTATCTGCAGGGGGTCCTGGAAGCAGTCCCTTCGGATACCAAGGGATGAGCGTATTTGTAAAATGCTTGACAGATGACCAAGTAACTCCACACAGCACGGGTGAAAAGCTTATGGAATTCAAAGTCAAATGACTCAAACTCCCTAAGTTTACCATTGGGTCATCTTGGGAATGTGAATGAACACCTGTGAGCTTCCGTTTCCTCGTAAGCAGGTAGGAGAACAGATCCTGCCCTTCCCTCTTGGTGGGTGTGAAGGTCACTCTGCCTATGGGAGAAAGTGCTGAAAACTGCTAAAATTTATGAAGTGTCACTGTTCTTACTTTTCCCATTTTACAAAAGAGCTACAGAGACTTGTCCAAGGTCATGGTCAGCGAAAGCGAAGCCAGGGCTCCTCCATGGAGCTGAGCGCCCAAAACGAGGCTGTCTGGTCAGCCTGGGCTGCCATGACAAAATGCCACTGACTAGGTGGCTTCAGCAATAGACACCAGTTGTGGAGGCTGGGAAGTCCAAGATCAAGGTGTAGAAAAGGCAGTTTCACTCTGAAGCCTGTTCCCTTGGCTTGTAGGCAGTTAGGTGAGTGCATAAAGACAGAGAGCAAGAGAGCGCACAAGGGCCTACTCTCTGGCATCTCTTCTTAGAAGGACACTCATCCCCTCTCAGGGGCTCCAGCCTCCTGACCTCATCTAACCCTAATTACCTCCCAAAGGCCCATCTGTGACACCATCACACTGGGGGCAAAGGCCGTAACATGGATTTGCGGGGGTGTGGACACAAATAGCCCTTAACAAGGGGCAACAACATGGGCTTCTTTCTGTGCTACAACTCTCCAGTCTGGGTCAACAAATATTTGCTGACGATCTGCTAGGTGCCAAGCACAGTACCAGGCACGGGGGACAACAAGGTGAACGGGAGTCCCCCAAAAAGCTTACTTAATGCAGAACACATCAGAATAGTTCCTAGGAAATTCTATACAGAAAAGAACATTTGTCATATGTGAGCTGTTGTGACTGTATGTGGGACAGTTTATTACAACAAACCTCAACAAGATCTTTTCTCAGATAGCTTTGTTTAAAACAACTGCTGAGTGAGTTCGGCAAAGAATCGGGACAATTAATATTTGATAAGGGTAATTAATTTATTAATTTACGGAGGAAATTAGGGGGAGAGTAAGGAGAGAAGGACATTTTCAGCCAATAGACACTTAAAACACAAAGGATCTGTTTGTACCTCCTGGTGGGGAATTATCAGGGCCAGTTATATTACGATGGTTATAGCATGGCTGGATATTCATCGAATATATTTAATTTCCTTCATTTGGGCTGGCATAATTAAAGCCATTTTCTGGATCATAAAACTGAAGGG